>CAAKHD010000896.1:4117-20138 GCA_901007705.1 Fistularia tabacaria | reverse complement strand
GGGAGGGACAGGGGCGGTAGAGGGGAGGGGGGACCCGTTGTGTTTGCAGAGAAGTCTTAAATTGATAGAAAGTCTGGTGGGGGAAAAGGGGGGGGGGGGGGGGGTGGATGGAGGATCTCACCACAAAGATGCCCCGGCTGGCAGCGCCGGTGTGGCTACTGCTGACGGGCTCACAGGCCGACTGGTAGCTGAAGGACTGGCGCCGGGCGAAGATGGAGTTGTTGTAGAGGGCGTGCATCAGATAGGGGTCCACATCTCCGAAGAAGAGGCCGACCTGGGGGGTGGAGGGGGTTGGTGGTTCCACGGAAAAGAACCAGAGTCATGGTGGGTGATCGGTTTCTGGCCGAATAGAAAGTCGGTAAAAAGCTGGTCACCTTCTTCCAGTGGTCCCTCTGGTTGGACATCACCAGAAAGCCGCCATCGTCAATTAAGTAGCAGAGGAGATCCTGCGGACAGGAGGAAAAGCCAATGAGAGGCGGAGAAGGAACCTGTGGAGAACCCCGGCCTTTTGTGTTCTTACGTCTGTGTTGACCTCGCAGTCCATCTCACAGCTCCTGGACGGCCCACACTGTCGGGACAGAACATTCAGCCTGTCAGAAACCCGCCATTCCCTTAGCGCCCGCCCACAAATCCTCAGCGCGGTGATGTCCGCTACCTTGTGCGAGCCCTGCCGGCCGTCCGACACGTTGCTGGCCAGGATCTTGAACTTGTCCACCCAGGCCTCCAGGTCCAGCTTCACACCGACCACTGAGAGAAGAAGAGTCACACTGCTCACAGGGTTTCTTCTAGTCAGAGATGCGAACTTTCCTCAGAGAAGTCCTTCTGTCACCTGCGGGTTTTAGAAGTTTGCCCCCGAGATTGACCTCCACCGCCGAGCTGACCAGGACGCCCACCGTTCCGTTGTCTGGACCTATAGGGTCATCAAATGCTGCGAAGACAAACGGCACCTTTGTCCCTTTCCAAGACCAACACATGAACATGTTCATCCATTCATTCTCTACACCTACACCCCGGGGGAGAGAAGCCAATCACAGCTGACACGGTGCAGAGAGGGGCGGGGTTTAACCGGGACAGGTCCTCTGTCAATCATCCAACCATTCGCTCTCGCTCATTCACACCTTCAATAAACCTACAGACTGTAGGAGGAAGGACGACCTGTAGAACCCAAGCAGGAGAACATGGAGGGAACCCAGGCAGGAGAACATGGAGGGAACCAAGGCAGGGGAACATGGAGACTCCACACACAGCAAACCCAGGCAGGAGAACACGGAGAGAGCCCAGGCAGGAGAACATGGAGAGAACAAACAGAGAGAACCAAGGCAACCAAGGCAGGAGAACACGGAGGTTCCACACAGAGAAAGCCCAGGCAGGAGAACATGGAGAGAGCACACAGAGGAAACCCAGGCAGGAGAACATGGAGAGAACCAAGGCATGGAAACATGGAGACTCCGCATAGAGCAAACCCAGACAGGAGAACATGGAGAGAACAGAGGCAGGAGAACATTTAGAGAACAGAGAGAACCAAGGCAGGAGAATATGGAGGCTCCACAGTGAGACAACCCAGGCAGGCGGTGGGAGGACATGCCAGTCGTCCTGCATTACTACAGTACCAGCCGGAGCGTAGCACCGGATTACTCACTGGCCCGTGATGGAGCCCTGAAGATGTAGCCCTTGTTGTCGAGGCTCCGCCTGTAGTAGTTGGAGTTGAAGGGCTCGGGGTCCTCGTCCCACAGCTCGGCCGCCCTGCGTACAGAACCCACGTACATTTGAAAGGGGTTAGGAGATCAAACTGAGGTGCCGCTCAGTACTCACACATTGGGGAAGACCCGGGTGATGCCTCCGTCGGTGGACGCAAACACCGCCAGGAAGCCGTACCTGCAAAGGGGACAGTCCTGTCACTCGCCTTTGTCCAATCGGCCAATGGAGGCGAAAAGACCTCTGCACGGCGGCGGCAACTCACGAGTTCAGGTCCTTGTTCTTCCACACTCGCGAGGCCAATTGTCCAATGATCCGGGAATCCAGAATCAGGTTGTGGATCAACCCCTGGTTGCCTGAAAAAACAAGAGCGAGGTGCAGGTTACACCTACCCTGGTTACGCCTCCCACAGGTAACGCCCCCTGGTTACACCTGCTCCCCCAACTCACACTCGTCTGACTCTGGAGAAATGTCCAGCATGAGGGAGAGGAAGTTCTGCAGGAACTGCGTGTTGTTGTCCGACAGATGCAGGCGCTTGCAGTATTCCCTGCAGACACATGGGTGTTTCAGAATGCACGCCCAGAGCGCATGTGGGTGGGGTTGAGGTCAGGGTGGAGTTACCTGGGTGCCAGAAAGACGTGTCCCGATGATTCGAAGAAGCTCGGCAGCAGCGACTGCATGTCTGGACGCAAAGGTTGGGGTTATTGGGCGGTCCAAGAAATCCAATGTAATGGGTTCAGGTACTCACACTGCAGCTGCACGATAGCATCGCTAAGATCCGCCTGGATGTAGTACTCGTTGTAGGGGGGCAGCACCAACCCGAGGCTGCAGGGGAGGGGGGAGTACGGGTTTGGGTGAGCAGGTGGGGGTCTGCCTCTGTCTGGACGGGTAGACTGGGGACTTCACCTCACCTGTAATCCGTGCCGTTGATGGGGGTCCACGTGTAGCTCCTGTGCACCTCGTCGATGTACTGCTGCAGAGGAGGAGAATCAGGGTGATGGGGGGGTTTGACTGGAGGTGACTCCGGAGACAACGGTCCACGGGGCAACAGAAGGCGCCTTTTACATCGGACCAGGCTGAATACCAATGTGGTGAGAAACTTTCAGACCCGTTTTTAAAGTTTTTTTAAGCCTCCTGTCTAGACTTCTTCACGCTTGTTGTCCAATCACAAGACTCTGTTGGCATGTTTTTGACCTCCGGCAGGCAAAAACTTCCAAAAACCTCATTAGCACATAAGCCAAATTTACCTCGTCTACTGACTTGACGAGGGTCTTGATCTGCATCTCACCCGGCCTCCCGTCAATCATCTGCCGCCGGATCTGCGGGGCGGGAGAAGCTTCTATCAGACACCAACGGCATCAAGAACACTGAATGGTGGACTCAAAGGTCTGGAATCGGACCTTCCCACTCCGCCCCACATCGGACGCTCACCTCCTCTTTGTTGCCGTCCCCCACCTCTGCATCCAGAAAGTCCAGCGTCACAGGCTCAGGGAGGTTTACCAGCTGTCCACCATCAGGAGGGAAATGGAAAAGAGGCAGGGAGGTAAGTCACTCACTCATTCATCGTTGGGGGCTCATTGGGTCCAGAGGGGTGGGGCTTAACCTGGACAAATCAGCTGTCAATCATGCGACCATTCACCCTCTCATTCATACCTATGGACAATTCTTCAATGAACCTGGGTTTTGACTTTGAGGTGAAGACAGAGAACCTGGGGAGAACCCAGTCCACCGACGGATCAGAACCCTGAAACCTTCTTGCAGTGTGACGTCTGACCCTTTGACACTACTTTCCCAATCTCAAGCGCCACGGCAACTTCCCAGCTTTTGGGGGAGGTGGAAGATACGTCACCTTTGGCTGGAGGTTGGGGTGAAGCAGAAGGTAGCCGTTCGGATCAATGGCGAATATGTAGCCGTTGGCTCCGAGCTGAGGGGACACACAGAGGAGGTCAGCAAGTCGGCAGCCCACAAACTCCATAACAGAGAAGAAGCTTCTCTTACGTTGTACCGCGGAGTCAGCCTCTTTATCTCGTCCAGGTGCACGTCCACGCCCATGACGCCCAGGATCAGCTGGTTCTGGCGGGTCGTGACAAACAAGTGTTGGCTTGTGTGACAGTAAATTTTATTTTTGATAGGCTCTGTCGCAGACAACAACCTGCCCGGATGAGGATCTACCAGGACTTGGGGGTTTGGTACCTGTGAGTTCCCATCCATGGTGAGGTTGAAGACCGGAAGGGTCCCGGTGACGACCATCCCCAGGCCCTGCAGGGGGTCCAAAGACAGACCTTCAGAGTGGGTCCGATGCATCTGCATCAGCGGGAGCCCGACCGGTGGACTTGTGATGCCTCACCAAAGCGTCCTGATACACGTTGGTCCACTGGACTTGCTTGGCATCGCTGCCCGCCAGGACCATGGGGCGTCCAAGCACGTCCAGGTACTCCTGAGAATAAGACCAGAAACCAGCCTTTTAAGCATCAAGAAGAGGCCGCAGGTATTCGGCGGGCCACATTTACCTTCAGTGACGGCTCCACAAACCCACCTGGGTATTAATCCTGATAGCGCAGATGGAGCGGATCTCAAAATAGTAGCCTGGCAGGAGAAAAGAGACGTTGATAAAAAAGGACAGGCGACAACAGAGAAACCGAAAACCCCGGGGGGGGGTATGAAGAGATGAAGAGTGTGTGATGCTGTTGGAATAGAGAGGAGCTCATAAATATTCCAGATGTTGCTAGATGCTACGAGACCGGTGACTCATCCACCTCAACCCACAGAAAAGAAGCCTGTGGAGAAGCCCCTCCTGACGGCTTTGCGGATGATTTCCCGATCGATTGGTTATTATGGGATGGCAACCCGGCCTCCGGTCGCATGTTCTGAGCTGCACTGTCCACGCGGTGACTTTCTCCAAAAATATCAATTAGGCTGTTAGAAATAGCTTCTCCTGGTCACGTGACCACCCTGAAGGTTCAGACGGCGCTTTGTTGGGTACAAAAATAGAATTTGAATAAGGACCCCGAGCAGCAGAAATGCGCACGAAGCGACGTGCACAGAGCTTATTTTAGTAAACACCCCCCTACCCCATCTTGGTGCAGTCGGGATAAAAGATACACAGGAAGACGCGCCAACTGAGAGTAAATCTGACCCGGGAGCAGGAGAATGGAGAGCCAGAACCCATTAGTACACACACACACACACACACACACACATGTTCACTTACAGTTCATGAGCTCAAGTGCACTCCCCAGGTACCGAGCGGTAGAAGTTCTCCTGCAGGAGGTCTCAGGGCTAATTTGCCTCCTTATATAATTCAAAAGCAGTAAACGTTGAGAAGACAAGTTTACACTTGGTACTGCGAGTACTTGTTGGCCTGGTTACTTCTATCAAATAAGTAACCGACCCACATCCCTGTCAATCATGTCATGAACCAGCTCAACCAACCAATCCGGGATGACCAGAAGAGCTAAAACCGCAGCCTCCGTTATGTCAGTCCGCCTTAAATGAATCAGCCAATGCCTGCTCTCTGCGAGTACTAGTACGGCGTCAGTTCACTTGGATCACAACTCTCGTCCACATCAATCCCGTCAGAAACCACCCGAACCGATCCAACGATGACCCGAAGAGCTAAAACCGCAGCTTTTGTTTTTTCAGTCCACCTTAAATACATCGGTCAATGGCTGCGCAGACTGTAGCTGCAGCCCTAACGATTGGACCGTCTGTGCTCTGCAGATGAGACAGGAGACTCCAGCTCACCTTTGTTGGTGCAGGCGATCCACTGCAGCGGCGTGACGTCGTAGTTGTGCTGACCCACGGAGAATGTGAACACTCGCACCTTCAGAGGGGCAAACAGAGAGCAGTGAGGGGCAAACAAAGATCCTTGTGTGGGAGAAACAGATAGCAACAAGGGGCAAATAGAGACCAACAAGGGGCAAACAGAGACCTATGAAGGGCAAAAAGAGACCAATGAGAGGCAAAAAGGGACCAACGAGGGGAAACGATCAGTGAGGGGCAAAAACAGACCAGAGGGGGGCCAACAAATAATGACAAAAAGATAACGGAAATGGGCAAACAGATAATGGCAAAGGGCAAACAGAGACCAAAGAGGAGCAAATAGAGATCAACGAGGGACACAGACCACTGAGAGGCAAACAAATTCCAGTTAAGGGCAAACAGAAACAAGTGAGGGGCAAACAGAGACCACAGGTGGGCGAACAAAGACCAGTAAGGGGCAAACAGAGACCAACAAGGGGCAATATGAGAGAAACGAAGACCAACGGGGGGGGAACAACCAGTGACGGGCAAACAGGGACCAGTGAGGGGCAAACTCTCGCATTGGAACCCACCGTCTTGTTGGGCCAGTTGTACTGCATGAACACGTCCTGGGCTCTATCCTCGCCTCCGTCCGTGAACAGCATGATGATCTTGTTGCAGTTGGCGCGCGGCACATTGGTCTTCTGGAAAAGACAAAGTGCTCGTTGATTGACGAGGCGAAAGAGCAGAGGGAAACATAACCTGGATTTGGTTGAGAGGAAAAGAAGGACTTGCATTTAAGAGCTGGTTGAAGGCGAAGTGAAACCCGGACTTGTAGTCAGTTGTTCCTTTGGCTTGCATTTGCTGCACAGCATCTTTGAAGATCTTCTTGTTGCGCACGTTGGCCTGGACCAGGTGCTTAAAGCAGGGAACCACCGCCTCAGCCTTCTCGTTGAACTGGAATACACCGAGGGTAGGAGGGCAGGGGTTCAGGGGGCGGGGGGGGGCAAAAAAAGGTGGCCAAAAAACATCTCAATGAGCGTAGGAGAAGAGACAGACCCGAGCCACGTTGACGTAGTCGTCATCTGAAAGGGTGTCCAGCATCTCCATCACCGAGGCCTTTATGAGCTTCAGGGTGAGACCGCTGACACTGCCGCTCCTGGAGGGGAGGCGGGAGGGGGATACTTGTACCTGTTACTCAGGCACATAAAGGGAACCACACACACAACAGGTAACACCGGCAGAGCTCAAAGTGAAGCTCCAACGGTGAAGATGCAAATGAAGTGAATTGTCTTGGTGCCGTCCCTCGCAAATCTGCCCTGCCCTACCGCACCTTACTCCTCCCACAACAGCCCTGCCCAAACCTCACTAGCCTAGCCCCTCCCCAGCTAGCCTTGCTCTCCACTAGTAGCCCCATCCCTCCAAAACCTGTCCATGTACCACCCCTCCCCGATGTCCTACCCCCCCTTGACCATCCCTGTCAGGGTGGCTCCCAGAGTAGCCCCTTCCTGGACTTGACCTGCCCCACCCCTCCATAATTAGCCTGTGGAGTGGGGCAACCCCACTCCTCCACAATCTACCCTGCTCCTCCCTGACCAGACCCACCACCTCCCTGATATGTCCCCTCCCGCTCCAGCCGACCTTGCTCTTCACGCACCAGTCTTGCCCCTCCCAAACCTGTCCAGGTATCGCCCCTGCTGCCGACATGTCCAATTCCTCCCTGACCACCTCTATCAGGCCTCCTCCCACAGTAGCCCAGCCCCTCTCAGACTTGACCTGCCCCGCCCCCTCCAAAATTACCACATAAGCCCCGCCCCTTAACAGCAAGCATCACACACATCGGCGGGACACTCACACGTCCACGAGGATGACCATGTCTTTGGGGGACGAGGCACCCTGGATGTACCTGGAAAGAGACATGGGATGAAGACAGTGACCAAGACGAAGAAAGAGTTCGGCAGTTTGTCCGGGTCCTACCAGGGTCTCCTCCTCACGTCGTACAGGTCGATCTTGTCCGGAGCCTTCCAGGGCGTGGCTGCGCGCACACACACACACACAGGACGGGGAAGAGGTTAGATGGCAGGTTCGGGTCCGGTCCAGAACCGGACACACATACACACACAGAAGTGCACCGACCCGGATAGTAGCGGGTGACTCCGGTGGCGCTGCCGAACGCCTGCCACAGCAGGGACGGGTCCTCGCGGCTGTTCTCCATGAAGACCTTCTCCAGAGCTTGGGTCCAGTTCAGCTCATTCAGGATTACCGGGGCTGAGGGGGGAACCGCTCCAGGGTCAGGCTGATCCAGCACACACACACACACACACACACACACACACACACACACACCTCGTGCAACACACATTATGCAGTATAGACACGTATTGCCCCACAGACACACACATACACACTCAGATACAGACACACAGAGTCATACATGTAAAAACGTGCACACAAAGGCACACAATGTCCCACAATGTCCCACAGACACACACATTGTTAAACATACACACACACCTTATGCAACACACACTATGCCACACAGAAACATACTGTTCCAAAGATACACACAAGTCACTCTCGGGAATATACACACACACACACAGAAACACATATACACACAAAAAATACGAAAACACACACACACACACACGCGCACACAATGTTGCCCAGACACACACCTTGTAAGACACACACACAATATGTGCAACACACTTTGCCCTACACACATCACTCACAAGGATAAACACATGCAAACATGAAAACCGAAACAGTCACACACACACACACGCACGCACGCACACACACACACACACACACACACACAAATGTACACACGCAGACAATTTCCAGCAAACACACACATTGTTAAACATACACATACACACACACAAAAACACATTTACACGTAGAAAATGTGAAACGCACACACACACACTCGATGTCGCACAGACACACACCTTGTCACACGCACACACAACATGTGCAACACACATATTGCCCCACAGACACACACAATTTCTCACAAGGATAAACACATACAAACAAATACGAAAACCGAGACAGTCACACACACACACACACACACACACATATACACACACCTTGTGCAACACCACACTATGTGACACAAACATATATTGTTCCACAGACACACACACACACACACACAGAAACGCATACACACACAAAAAATACGAAAACACACATACAGACTCTGTCGCACGGACGCACACACAACATGTGCAACACACACTGCCAGAGAGACACACAATTACTCACAAGTATAAATACATACAAACATGAAAACGGAAACAGTCACACACACACACACACACACACACAGGGCCTTGCCTCCTTTGTAGATGTCCGTGGGGATCTGCACGGCCGTATGTGAGTAGTTGACGTTGTTCTTGAAGTTGGGGTCGTAGACAAACTCCAGCTTGATATGTGAGGGGTTCTCCACCTCGCCCTCGCCGTCCACCGAGTACTGGGAGGAAGAGGAGCTAATTGGCCCCGCCGTCCGTCGACGGGTCGGAAAAAAAGATAAACAAAAAAACAAGATGGCCGACTCACGTAGTCCAGCTCCGCCTTGGAGTCGTAGTAGGCCATGTCCAGTTCCTGGGAGGTCATGTGACAAGAAGTGAGGAAGGGGTCAACGGCGTGTCATGTTTGCTAAAAAGAAGCTTCCGTGAAATTGTTCAATCTGTCATCGGGGCGAGAGGGGCGGAGCTTAACCCGGACAGCTCTGAACCTTCAGACTGTTTTGGGGACTGTGGGAGGAGGACAGAGAACCTGGAGAGAACCAGGGCTCGAGAGCATGCAGGGGACCGAGACAGGAGAACATGGAGAGAACCCAAATCAAGCCATCTGACCACTCACGCTGTCACTTGTACCTTCAGTGAACCTCAGTGGACCGTGGGAGGAGGACAGAGAACCTGAAGGGAACCCAGGCAGGAGAACATGCAGAGAACCCAGATAGGAGCTCAGAGAGAGAACCCAAGTGACAACAGGACCAGAGCCTGATGGAACGTGGAACCTCCTCTCTGACGTGCTGCTGTGTCCCACATAGTTCTTCATGTCAAATAGTCACTGGATCCGTGGGACGTTGTTTTTGAAACGCTGGAACCAGGAGGTTCCCGGCCAATCATCCGATCTCTGCCTCGGCCTGTCGAGGGGCAGCGGTCCAAGAGGACAGGCGCTCTGCCAGGCTGTGTGGGAACGGGACGGATCTCCACGGCTGAGCGGGTCCACTCATGCTCTGGGCGGGCGATCAGCTGACCTGACTCCAAGCTCCGCCCCCGAGAGTTTGGGAGCAAAATGACGTCTGATTGCAAAACAAACATCGAGGAAACCAAAGAAAGAAGGACGAGGGACCGCGGCGTAACCGACCATGACAACTTGGCAACCTTAACACGGACGGCCAAAAGATGGCCGCCGTGCAGGTGAGTGTCAAAACAAACCGAAGGGTTTGTACAAAACGTGTCATCACAGGAGTACACGGAGAACCCGTGGTTCCCTAGGAGAACCTGGGGTTACCTAGGAGAACCTGGGGTTACCTAGGAGAACCCAGGGTTACTTAGGAGGACTCGAGGTTACCTAGGAGAACCCAGGGTTACTTAGGAGGACTCGAGGTTACCTAGGAGAACCCAGAGTTACCTCAGAGAACCCGGGGTTGCCTGGAGAACCTGGGGTTACATCCGACAACCCGGAGTTACCTAAGAAAACCTGGCATTACCTTGGAGAACCTGGGGTTACCTCTGAGAACCCAGGGATACTTGGAGAACACAGGGTTACCTCTGACAACCCAGGTTACCTCTGAGAACCCAGGGTTACTTCGGAGGACTCAGGGTCACCTAGGAGAACCCAGGGTTACCTCAGAGTACCCGGGGTTACCAAGAAGATCCCGGGGTTACCAAGAAGAACCCGGGGTTACCTCGGAGAACCTGGGGTTAACTTGGAGAACCCAGGGTTACCTCTGACAACCCGGGGTTACCTCTGAGGACCCAGGGTTACCAAGAAAAACCCAGGGTTACCTCAGAGAACCCGGGGTTACCAAGAAGAACCTGGGGTTACCTCTGACAACCTGAGGTTACCTAAGAGGACTCAGGGGTTACCTCTGAGAACCCGGGGTTACTTCTGAGAAGCCCATGGTACATAGGAGAACCCCTGGATTATCTCTGATAACCTGGAGTTACCTCGAAGAACCTTGGAGAACCCGGGCTTACCTTGATGCTGTCCTGCCACAGGTGCTCCTGCTGGAGACGCTCTGCTTCGGTGGCCAGCCTCTGGAGGACACACAGGAAGAGGGTTTGGAACCGGACCGCAAAGGTTCTCCGTCTTCCCGTTCTAAGTCAGAACCCGCCGTTGGACCCCCGCGTTAAACACCTGCCAACATCAGCCTTCACCTGCTGGACAGGTGCGTTCTCACACACACACACACACACACACACACACACACACTTCCTGCTTTGGATGCTCTGGAAAAAGTCTTCGAGAAAACACACGGAACGTTAACTTTGCGCTAACAGAACCGCGAGGCGTTCAGGGAACCTCGGGGAACTTCGGACACCCCTCAGCATCTTCGGAGATGAGGAGAGCACTCACGTCCAGGGCTTTGCGCTTCTTGGCCAGGAGCTTCTCGATGTCGGAGGCCACCTTCTCCACCATCCTGCGCGGCTGGTTCTTCACCAGGGTGAAGCGCCGGCGCTCCTCGTTGTAGATCTGCAGAGGCAGCGACAGGTCAGCGCGTGAGAGTGTGTGTGTGTGTGTGTGTGTGACTTCACTGCAGGTTGTTTCTAAAAATACACACGTTTGTTTTCCTGGCTGTTTAAATGAGGCAGAGACTATTATTGGATGTCGTCGGCATAGAAACTGCATTTCCATGGAAATTGTGACGGAGATTTGAATTTGTTTTCTGCTCAGGAGGGGGCGGGGCTTAACAACCACGGGTCAGCTGTCAATCATCCAGCCGTCCATCCTCTCATTCACACCTAAGGACAATTTCGAGGCTTCAATGGATCTGCTGGATGTTCTTGCACCGCGGATAGAAGACTGAGAACATGGGGAGAACCCACGGAGGAGAACATGGAGAGAATCCAGGCAGGAGAACCTAGAGAGAACCGGTGGAGGAGAACACGGGAGAGAACCAACAGAAAAAGCCCGGTCCAGCAGCGGATCAGAACGGAGAACCCTGTGCTGCAGAAGGTTTGGTCAGCGGCCTCTCTGCTTAATGAATTCACCCTCATTAAAAAACTCCCCGGGAACCTGACTGACAGGTGGGACGGATCATCTCCTCGGGGGTCTTCTCGGGTTCCTCACGGATCTCAGAACATCCGTGAACTCGGGAGACGGGATCTGGTCTTCACGCCTGCTACCCTGAAGGCCTTCCTGCCGTGAAGCTGCCTGTCAATCAGTTTCTGGATTAGCGTCAAATAAATGCTTATTCCAGGAGGAACCTGGAGGACGGGAGAAGGTCCAGGAGGCCCGGGAGCACGGTGCGTTCAAAGCCGCGGAAAAAAACAGATTTCCGGCGGTGAGACGCCGTCCGCAGCTGATAAATCAGGCGTGGTTTAATCAGACGAGCCGTCATCCACGCGACGCTTGTTTTTCTTTTTTGCTGAAGCGGCGTTTCCTCCCGACCGTAAACAACTGGACTGAACCATTATGATGATGACGGGGGGGGGAGGAGGGTGAGGAGGAAGAAGCGGTCACACGGAGCGAGAAAAAGTAGGTCCTCTGTGGAAAACCAGGACAGGCTGAAGGTGTCTGGAATAATACGACGACTACTATGACTACTACCGCTACTGCGTAAAATACCACTGCTACTGCGGAGACTGATGGTTCAATTCCAGACGGTTGAAGAGAATCTCAGCCGGTTGACCAGAAGGTCGACGGTTCAATTCCTGGTTCCCCTGTGTGCCGAGGTGCCCTTGGGCAAGGCACCCCCTGTCTTGTTTGACGCCACAAGCGACAGCTCCACGCTAATTTGGACGTTCGTCAATGGCCGATTAGCGGCGCTGCTTCTCGGTCGTTCGCTGGTTCGATCCACCGCCGTTGCTTTTCAGACGGGCTCCAGCGGGATGATCCGGTTTCCGGCCATCTCACACACACACACACACACACACACACACACACGTACAAGTGCCGGACACAATGTGTGTGTTTGTGTGTGTGTGATTCAGTCACTCCTGAAATCTGTGCTGTTCCTGTATAATCTGACGGATAAGAACATCTGAAGCTCCATCGCTCCTTTTTACGTTAGCAATTAAGTTAGCGTAAAATGCGCCCCTCCCCCCACCATCTTTGAGCGGGGAATAGACCACACACACACACACACACACACACACACACACACACAGATCACTTTACACTGTAAAGTGCTTCCTGTTCACTCCTCAATGTAAACATGCTAACGTGCTACCCACCAACGGGTATGGATTAAAATTCACGCCGTAGCCGTTAGCATGTGGACATTAGCTTCTAGGTTCTACGCCCCTCCCTGAAAGCGGGGAGCAGAAAGCGAGAGTGTCGGGGAGGGGGGCCGTTGCCTCGGCTAATCCCGGGCGTTAGCGGAGGCCGGAGGGATTAACTCGGATTGAATGAGCGAGCGAGTGTCACGTCCGGGCCGACCATCTGCTCCTCCGTGACGCGAACGTGCCGGTGTGTTCAGGGACAGCTGGGTATTTCCAGATTTTTGTTTCTCGCCACGGTTTCCATGGCAGCCGGGGTAGAGCCGGCCGGCCGGCCCCGGCATTAGTATTCGCGGATGTAGGTGTTGCAGAGCCTTCGGAGAAATCACGCAAGACTTTCTTTAAATGTGAGCCGCGTGGGCGCGCGATCGGCATCTTCCTCCTCCCTCGGTTGGAGCCGGGATCTCAGCAGGAGGCCCGTAAATCAGAACTCAGGAGCCGAGGAGCGATAAACAGTTCACGCGGCAGCGTCGGCTCGGTCTACTTCCCGAGGAGTTAGCGGAGGAGGCGCGCACTCACCCCTTTCAGCTGCTGCGCTCCGGTGATGTGCTGGAAGACCCTGTCAATCTCCTGCTCGATGCGGCGGGCCCAGTGCATGATCCTGCAGATACACACCGCAGGCTGTCAGTCAACGCCGGCTGAAAATACAACGCGCCTCCTCGCTGAGGAGGACTTCACGAGGCGGCGGCGGGTGGGACGAAGATCTGACTTTTTATTTTCAAAATCATCTTTCCCGTGGATATTCGTAAAAGGGGGCGGGGCCACTCCCGCCCGACTGAAAACGTGCCCCGCCGGAGGCCGCGTTTTTTTGAAAACGTACGATTTCCCGAATTCTACAATTTTGTTTTATTTTGAAATTCTTCCAGGAAGTTCCATTTTCCTGTAAAATGTTAGCGAAGGGGGTCGTTATTGAAAAAGATGATTCACAACCCTTCTTCACCGAGGAGGCCGCGTATTCATGAGGCGGCAGCATGTCGGACAAACACCCGAATTTTACAATTTCATTTTATTTTGGAAAAATCTGCCAGGAAGTTGATTTTTCCTGTAGATATTTGGAGAAGGGGGCGGGGTCCAACCATCCCTCACTGAAGAGACGCCACCCACGCCGGTTCTTCACTGAGGAGGCCACGTTTTCAAAATTTTACAAATTCCCCCAATTTTCCCAAATGTTATCATTTCGTTTTATTTTGAAAATCTACCCGGATGTTCCCTCTTCCTGCACCTGTTTGTGAAGCGTCCGACCCCAAACCCTGACTGGAAATACCCTTCTCCACTGAGGAGGCCGCGTTTTATTTTGATAAATTTGCCAGGAAGTTCCCCTTTCCTGTAAAAGGGGGGGGGGCTTGGGAACCCCTAAAAATCCACCGCGCCCCTTCTTCGCCGAGGAGGTCACATCTTCATCAGGCGCATACCCACATTTTAGAATTTCATTTTCAAGTTCAATTTCCTTTTATTTTGAAAATCCGCCAGGAAGTCCCCCCCGCCGCCGTAAACGTCCGCGGAGGCTTCACCGTCTCGAGTCGCCTCGCAAAACGAGAAGGTCCTCCTGGGCCCGAGGAGATCAGGACGCGGAGGTTCTTCGTCGGTTCTCGGTCTATTTGCACGGCCGGATGCCCGCGTGAGAATGCGCGAGAACGTTCCTTCAGAACGCGGTGAAAGAACTCTCCCTCTTCCTCCTCGGCCGGAGCCACTATTTATAGAAAATGGAGCAACAGATGAAGAGGATGAGGAGGATGAGGAGGAGCATCTGGCAGCTGTCAGAACGGAGCAGACCACCTGGGGAGGGAGTCCTGTCCCCGGTCCCACTCAACCCCGGATCAATTCTCACGGCGGCGTCTCCATGGCAACCACCGGCCTTGTGATTCCGACGTCTCGGCCCGAACGTCTCAAGGTCAGGGGTTG
Source organism: Fistularia tabacaria (assembly GCA_901007705.1). Lineage (NCBI taxonomy): Eukaryota > Metazoa > Chordata > Actinopteri > Syngnathiformes > Fistulariidae > Fistularia > Fistularia tabacaria. Next base: position 5,331 of record CAAKHD010000896.1, on the reverse strand, counting down.
GGTTTTTTGAAGGTCAGGTTCTAGTCCGGGACGTTCGGTTCCACGCCAAAGTGACGTCTGACGGTGGAGGTTTTCGCAGAACCCGCACCACCGAGGAACCGTCTCTGAAAGCAGCAGGTGGTTTACAGGCTGGAGGCTCCTCACGCCCTCCAAGAACCCAGGCAGGAGAACATGGGAGTCTCCACACAGAAGGAACCCAGGGAGAAGAACTTGGAGAGGAGAACGTGGAGACATCGGCTTCAAACCGAGTCTCCGGGTCTTCCGGTGTCTCCAAGAACCATGAGACAAAGAGGAGCTCCTTGAGGTCCACCGTACGACAGTGAGTCAGCAGGTTCTTCTCAAAGAGCTGGAGATGAAGCCAGGAAGAAGGATAGCAAGATCCGACGGTGACGTTACGACCTCGTCTTCTCCATCATCTGCTCTGGCGCTCTGGAGGGAGAACCTGCTCGCGTCCTGAACGCTGGTCCGAAGAAAAACCGGGAAACGGGAACTTCCTGCTTTAAGAAGAATGTGACAAGATGTGAGGACCTCCTCACCGCGTCAACCAGGAAGTCAAGGAACATCATCGATGACCATGTGGGGGGACAAATCTTCAGCGGCCACCCAGAGAGAACCCGGGGAACCGCACACACACCCCTGCCTTTCCCTCGGGGTTCCACCGGGAGAGAAGACGGTCAGTGAACGCAGCGCTGATCTTCTTCAAGTCCAATCCAACCTCCTCCTCCTGGTTGCCCCCCAGCCGAAAATCCATCTGCCTCTCCATCCGTCCGCTCGTCCGGCCATCGCTGGTCGTATCGAGCAATCTGGGCGGCGGGGGAGAGTGTGGAGGAGGAAGAGGAGGAGGAAGAGGAGGATGGGGGCGCAGGGAGGAAAATGGAGTAGAATAAATCCAGGGTGCTGCGGTATTAATTCTTAATTGGGCCGAGATGCTGATCCTCGGAGGAGTCGGGCGGAGAACCCGGGCCAGGAGGCCACGCCTCCGCCCCTGCGCTCTCGGCAGGGGTGGAGGGAGCGACGGAGAAGGGGAAGCAGCAGCACCACTTGAAAGAACCCACTTCATCATGTAAACAAACACGTCCCCCCCGGTTCGAGGGCCTCTTTCCAAATTGGTAAACACAGCTCTGTTCTCCAGCTGTGATTGGCCCAGAAGACGCCCCCCCTATTCCCCGAACCCTCCTTCCATCCCCCGGGGCTTGGAGACAGGAGGACCATCT
>CAAKHD010000894.1:3221-22409 GCA_901007705.1 Fistularia tabacaria | reverse complement strand
AGGAGACGCCCAGCACCAGCAGGCGCAGGGGGGGGGGGGGGGGGGGGGGGGGGGGGGGGGGGGGGGGGGGGGGGGGGGGGGGGGGGGGGGGGGGGGGGGGGGGGGGGGCAGTGAGAGGGACACATCCACCGTTATGGATTTTTTATGAAATGTAACGGGGGAGGATGGAGATCAGAGGGGGTGTTTGTATGTGTGTGTGTCTGTCTGTGAGTGTGAGTGTGGGCGGGTGCACATAACGCCAAGTTAAAAACAAACTCACACACACACACACACACACACACACACACACACACACACACACACACACACTCAAACACACACACACACACTCGCAGGCGCAGTTCAGGACGCCATTACTCTCCAGCGGCTAAAATGTGTCAGGAGTGACCTACATGTGTTGACAGACTGAACGCGGAGGCCTGTGGGAGTCTGTAGGAGTTTAATGAGTGTGTGAACACACACTCACACATGCACACGTGCGCACACACACTAACACAAACGCGTGCACAAAAGAGAGTCCTTACGGAGTAATTAGCAGAGCGGAATCCTATAAATACAGCTTTTACAGGTACAAGAGGGAAGGGAGGTTTGGGATGGCGGTCTGTGTGTGTGTGTGTGTGTGTGTGTGTGGGTGTGTGTGTGTGTGTGTGTCCAGTGTGTGTTCTCCTCCACCCACTGACGACGGATGACTTATTAAAGTCTGAGAATCCGGCCCCCCATGAAGTTTGAGGCACTTTGCAAAGAGAAAAAAAAGCCGTCTCTGTCTCTATGACGACGAAGCTCCCGTGTTCGGCTAAAGGGATGTGACGGCGTCGCGGTTTCCGCTGAGGAAGAAAAGCCGTCGGCGCAAAACGGAGCGGCGGCCCCAGAAAACTCCCACTTAATGAGGGGAGCGGGGTAGCGAAGCGCGGTGGCGCGTGAGCCCGTCGCGGCAGGAGCGTGTGTTTGTGTGTGTGACGGAATCACGTTCGGCGGCGCCCGCGGATCCGTGGCGTTCCAGGCTGTGCAAACAAAATGGCTTCGTAGCGCTTCGATGGAGCGGGCGGGCGCCACACTTTTTTTTTTTTGTTAAAGCTAACGCACGTTAAAAACGTTGAAAACACCACAGATTCGTCCTGCTCACACGCCATCTCTCCCCCCCGCCAGGCCCAACACCAGCCTGCTGGAGCCCGTCAGCCCCGAGGCGGCGTCGACGGCGGGCACCGTGGAGGACTGGCTGCAGGCCATCGGCATGGAGAGATACAGCGACAACTTCGCCGCCGCCGGCTACACCACTCCGGAGGCCGTGGTCCACATGACACAAGAGTGAGTACGGTCACACACACACACACACACACACGCACACGCACACACAGAGCTTCTGAGGAAAACCTGGATAATGATTGACATGTCATGAAAATATTAAATGTCCTGGATAAGCTCGAGGTGTCCTGGAAAACGATCCGCCCCCTCGGAGTCCTCTGTTTAACCATGTTTCTCTCGGTGCCCCTGCTGAGGGAGGGGGCTCCTTTTGGCCCAAGTAGCATCCAGAGACTGAACTAGCGCTGGATTCTGGGTAAATCTACAAAGTCCATGTAAACGTTCTACACGGCTTTGGTAGTTTTATATCGCGAGCGATACATCTGTCATAATATTTATGTCCCAGCACATCTGGCGGGCGGAACAGCAAGAAAGACAGATGCATTTTGGGTAAATCTACTAAGCCCCTGGATCGGTCTTCTCTTATGTAGCGCTTTACCGCTAGATAGCATTCACCCCGTCCCTCAGATACAGATTGCAGCGGAGGCGCGTATGGAACCAACTTTGGGGTTGAGTGTCTTGTCCAGGGACACTTTTGCCCCAAAATTGGAGGGGCCAGAGTCAGGTATCAGTGGCACGTTGAGCTCTTCCCCGCCGCCAGCACCCCGTGTGATGCCGCCAGCCAATCAGACGTGTCCCCTCAGAGTCGCCCTGCCCTCCGTTTAACATCGTTGCTAGCTATTCTGCGCCCCTGCTGAAGGGGCTCTTTTTTGCCAAAGTAGCATCCAGAGACCAAACTAGCATCTTTCAGATGAAGCGCGTTGCTAATGTTATCCCGCGTCATTATATTTAAGTCCCAGCCCCTAGTCTGCACATCTGGAACCTGGCAGGCGGAACAGCAAGAAAGATAGATGCAAGTCCATGAAAAACAGTCTCCACTTATGTAGCGCTTTACGCTAGATAGCATTAGTCCATTCACTCACATACAGGTAGCGGCAGAATAGCCCCGCGAGGCGCTAACCATACAACTGAGAACTTGGGTCAGTGTCTTGCCCAGGGAGACTTCAGCATGCAGACAGGAGGGGCTGGGAATTGAACCCCCAACCCTCAGATTTCTAGGGGGCGGAGTTTCGTATCAGCTGCATGTCTCCGGAAACTTCCCTGGAAATGAGGAGGTTTCCCTAATTGATCGGATAAACTCGCAAAATGGATTTTAAGCCAATTAGGCGAGTTCCTCTACACAGAAGCTCCGCCTTCAAGTGGCGGCAACACATATAGGCTTTTATAGCCATTATATGTCGTGACATTTCCTGTCTTCTCGGTGATTTCCAGGGACATGGGCCGCATGGGCATCACCTCCACGGCGCACCAGAGCAAGATCCTGAGCAGCGTCCAGGGAATGCTGTCCCAGATGCAACAGATGCAGGGAAGAATGGTTCCGGTCTGAGGGGACGGCGGGGGGGGGAGGAGAGAGAGGAGAGACGGACGAGACCGAGCGGGACGACTTCATTTCTTATGGGGAAAAAAAAAGAAAAATTGAAAAAAAAAATAAGGATAAAAGATTAAATATTACAGAAGAGACGAATAAACGATGAAGAATAGTTTACCTCATCCATGCACTTTAAATTGGATCTAAGAAGAAGACATCGATGAAGAAGAAGAAGAAAAGTGGTGAAAACGGCACTTTTTTAAAATTCACTTTTATCTCGCCCTTTTTTTTGTGGTTTTGGAGAACGGACACGCCGACGGAGGGATGGAGGAGGAGGAGGAGGAGGAGGAGGAGGAGGAGGAGGAGGAGAGCTGGCCGGGAGTGCCTTTTTTAATGGTTCGGAAGGAGAAGAAAAGAGAGGAAGGAGGCGACTCCTCCTCCTCCTTTTGGGCATGAATGTCGCTTCTGGAACTTTCTGACTGGAATAATCCTCATTGACTGTGTTTATTGTACATGAAATGTTCTTGCGGGGCCCCCGGGGCCCTCCCAGCCCGCGAAGCCCCCGTGGCCGCCACCGTCTCCGAGCCGGACTTGCGTGAGATCTCGCCGCAAGGCCGAAAGCGTGGCGTCCGCGGGGAGATGGCGGCGCGGGGGGGGGCAGGGTGTATGCCGCTTCCTCTTCCTCCACGGGAACGTCCTCCAAAGGAGCCTTCCGTTTTTCCCGTGTCTCCTCGGCGCCACCTCCTGCTTCCATTTTTTTATTTTTTTGTTTTTCCGAGAGGACGACGGAATTCAACCGGTGGGATATACTCTCCGGGCGGCTGTACCCAACAGCGGCGCCCACGTCTCTAAGGAAACGCAACCAGGAAGTGCACCCAGGCTTTTGGCAAAGCGTCGTCAAGGTGAGAATAAGAGGAGAAATAAGAGCTTCAGGTTCTACATTTCCTTCTTCTCCTTCGCAGCCAAACATTTCCCTCCATCTAACCCTCTCTTGTCACACCAACTAACTTCCTGTCCTTCCATCCGTCCATAAACCTCCTGTCGGGTCTTCCTCTCGGCCTCCTCGCCTGGTAGTTCCAACCTCAGCATCCTTCGAACCAGATCTTCACCATTCCTCCTCTGTCCATGTCCTAACCATCTCAGTCTCAGCCTTTTCCCCAGATCATCTAACATGACAGACTTGTCCCCCGATCCTCTCCGTCCTCCTCATTCCACAAGAGAACCTCAAACATCTCCATCTCTGCTGCCTCCAGCTCTGCCTCCAATCTTCTCCTCACTGTCTCCAAACATCTCTGGTCCCACCTCCGTCCTCCACACCTTTCCCTTCACACCTGAGACTTTTCTCTCCTCTAACCTGCTTGCACTCCCTTCTCCACTTTTTGGCTGAGTGTTGACCCCAGGAACCCTCCACCTTCTGCATCTCCACTCCGTCTCCTCATCGCTCTTATTCCCACACCTGCGTCCTGTCTTTTCTGCTGCTAACCTCCAGGAGCGTACCTCCACCTGTCTAGATGTTCCTCCATCCGCTCTCTGATCTCACTCATAAACCACAGTGTCATCTGCAAACAGCATAATCCAATATGCTAGCTGGTCATGAAAGAGACGGTTTGTCGTCTGTCTTTTGTCCCCAGCTGCTGCGACCCATCGCGCACAGGATCCCCGGGCCGAGCCCCGAGCCCCGACCCCGCCGCAGCCCACCCCTCACCTCCTTCTCGTCTTCCTCCTCACCTCCTCCGCCGACACCCAGATGACTGATCCGTCCATCGCCCAGAGCGTCACAGGCCTTCCGACATCATCTGCAGGGACGAGACGGGCAGAGGAGCGACGGCGGGGGCAACGGCGGTGGTGGCGGCGTGTTGTGCTCGTGGCCGCGGCATTGCTCGTGGCGCCTGCATACTGGAAGAACTCTGAGAGATTAACAGCATTAAAAGAAAAAAAAAACAGACAATAAGAAGAATGTAATATAACCGAGGCCCGGCTGTGGCGGACACCGGGCGCCGCTCAGTTCTTTCTCTCCCTCTCTCTCTCTCTCTCGAATGTTTCATTTTCTTTTTTTCTTTTTTGTCGTTGCTCTCTGTTTGCATGTCAAGTAACAAACGTGCAAAATGGGTGCACGTGTGTGTGTGTGTGTGTGTGTGTGTGTGTGTGTGTGTGTGTGTGTGTGTGTGTGTGTGTGTGTGTGTGTGTGTGTGTGTGAGTGGGTGTGTGTGTGTGTGCGGGTCTATATATGTTTGAAAAATGTCTTTGGAGTACTATCAGTAACGGTGTCCATTTCCATATGGAATTAGATTGGTGTCAGCGAGATGGAATCGAAGCGAGCTGCGTGCTGATTGGCCACTGAGCGTCGGAGCTGCTGTCTCATTGCACAGAAAAATTTTAAGAGCCGTCAGTCTTGAATTTTGTTTTGGGAACGACCGTCCTTCTCCACTGGGGGAATCTTTTAGTTTTGTATCTGTGATGTTCAGCTCCACATTCAAAACCAAAACCACCAAAGGAGAGGAGGAAGAAGATATGGCCGACGTGGAGGAGGAAGCTCCCACATTGTCCATGTTCTTCATGGCAGGAAGAATAACTGGACTATCAGATGGGTTGAAGTGTTTTTATCCCCTCTCTGCACTGCTTGGCCTATGAAAAAAATTCACCATAAGCTAACGCCGTGCTTATCTTTTGAGAACGTGTAGATGTTCCTCTGCAAGTCCTGGAAACCCGTCTTTGGCCGGAGGAGCTTGGACCTCTTCATGGGTCAATTTCTGGTGCGGTCCGTCCATTAATGCTGTCCAGTGACCGTGAGCGTTTTTAAAAATGGCTCTCCTTAGTCCACAATTAGTATCTGTTAATGGGCGTGGCTTACGAGTCCCACCAATCACCAAGCACCTACGCCACATGAGTTCCTGTGGAACCGTAAAACAGACCCCACCTTAGAGTAGGAGCTAATACACGGAGAAAAGAGCCGGTTCCTTAAAAAGTTCCTGGAGCCGCGAAAAGTTCCTGGGGTGTGAAAGGGGCATTGAGGGACAACTGATACTTACCATGATCCCAGCTTGTGGGATGTGGGCTGGGGAAGCTCTGGGGAACAAGTTCCCAGGCGGACGGTGTCTCCAAGCCCGTGACTTCTTCCCGTCCATCGACTCCAGAGCTCAGGAGCCAATCAGCATTGCAAACTGAAAAAATAACAAAAAACCCGGGGCCCGATTTGTGTATTTTTGATTGAATGGCTCATTTTTGTTTGCTTGCAAAGCCTCGCTTCACAGTATTGACACAAATCAAATTCCGTATCCACACGCTGCCGCCGGGAGACGACAGAGTCCTGTTGTTTTCGCTATAAAATCAGAGGAAACACCGTTTTCTTCTCTTTTTTTTTTTCTTTCTGCTGTCGTTTAAACGGCTCGCCAACGGTGGCTCATTGGGTCGGGGGTTTGGGGGAGCGATCCAGAGAGGGAGGAGGGGGTGAAGGGACGGATGCCGGGTTTCGCTCTTCACTTCTGTTTCCTTCCCCTCCTTCTCGCGACATCGCTTGAATGTTCGTATCCACCTCTCCCTCTCTCTCTCCCTCCTCCCTTTCTCTTTTCGCCGATTGCGTTACTTTGGGTTTTTGTCTCTTTTTTTTTTAATCAAACGAAAAAGAAAAAAAAAAGGACCTGTTTGGAAATATGCAAGAGGTGTCGGGAAAGGAAACCAGAATGTACCGTAGGACACTTCCTTCCTTCCTTTCTTCCTTCCTTCCTTCCTTCCTTCCTTCCTTCCTTCCTTCCTTTGCTCAAACGTCGGATGATTCGGGGAAAAAGGAGAGCAGCTCAAGATTCAGTGTTTGTCGTTTGCCTTCTGATGCCACACGATCTAGCCATGTAGATCTAACATTCTCTTAATCTCTTGTTCTACGTCTTTTGACATGGACTTCCTTTCATCCTTTTCTTATTTTATTTTTTATTTTCGGTTTTATGTCAAGGAGCTATTAGGTACATGTAACTTATGTCATTTATTTATGTCTTTTTATATCTAGTTTGTAAAATAATAGCTTAAGTGAGGACAATAAAGGGGTGCCGAAGCGCATTCTTATCAAAGTAGACACCGCACCGCCGAGCTTCTGCCTTTCTTTCACGCACACACACACACACACACACACACACACACACACACACACACACACACACATTTGCATGACAGTGTTCCGTTTTATCCTCAAGCCGGCGTCTTCAAACAGACGTTTTGAAGACCATTCCCGTGGGAAAATGCCGGCAACACTGCAGTACACAAGCCAGACCACTAGGTGGCGCTGTGGTGAATAGGTAAGTGGTGTCCACTAATATAGCGCTTTCATGCCTAGCGTGACCAGATAGCATTCACACTCTCACACAGTGATGGGCTGCTATGCTAGGTGCTGAAGGCTGGACCATTTCTTGCAAATTGTGCATTCAGAGTCGTGGCAAGGGCCCGTTCGTACCCAGGAAGACTCGGGAATTGAACCGACAACCTTCAAATGACCACAAGCGCACCGGAGGGGGGCCCGAGGTGCATTTTTGTGATGAACTGAAACGGCCCCTCCCTGTCTCGGCGCAATGACCAACCCGGGTACGTCTGCGAGGGTGTAAATGTCGATCCAGCATTTGTTCGGACGTCACGCTAAGCTACATTTGCGGTTTCATGCTAAATTGATGCACTACGAGGAAGAGGGGAGGGAAACGGGAAGGCCCAGAAACAAAACAATATTCAGTTTCACCCTGGAGTAGGTCCACAAGTGGACAGCAAGGTTTTAAAAAATGATCTCCGTGCATTCCAGACCGTTCGGGATATCCAGAAGTGGTCGTACACATGCAGGAGCAGAAGTTGGAAGTATGACTTTGTGATGAACTAAAATGTGCATGCGTTGAGGCACTTCCTGTCCTGCCCCAACAGGAAAAGTGGGGACTTTAGCGACTGCAATCATCAACAGAGATCCACTGACCATGGACTACATGGAGGGTAAATCCCAGTCGAAGTACTCTGGAGTACTCCAGAGTCCATTATTGTTGTGGTCTCCCCACCTGCGCATAGCAACCGACTTCAACCTTGCTTCCTGTGTTTAAAGTGTTGTGTTTCTTCCATCTCCATGGAAACAGAGGAGTTGTCAAACCTTTCCACTTTCCAAAAACATCGTCGCGTAAACGGGACCTCAACCCCGGGCATTCTGCATTCCACTTCGATCACGTCTGGATCGCTACATTGCCATTGCAAGCAGTGCAGAAGTCAGAAGGGACCAAAATAGTGCTTCAGTTTTGTTTCCCTGCAATCAGGAGGTTGACGGTTCGACCCCCGGTTCCTCCTGCCCGCACGCCCGAAGTGTCCTCTGGCAGGAGACTGAAACCCCAAGTTGTTTGGCACCTTGCATGGCAGCCGAGCGAGTGTGAGGCGCTTCCAAAGCGCGGATATAAGTGGACACCTTTGACCGTTCGGGCGCCATGTTTTTTCAACGCTCCGTACGCTAAACAGATGTCAGTGGGATATTTGAAAAAAAGTGTGTTGGCGCTGCGTCTCCACGGCAGCAAATGTTCAACAGTCATTACTGCGAACTGAAAGACTTGGCCCCAAACTGCTCTCAGGCCTGGAGGCATCGGCCAAGGCGGTGTGTGTGTATCTGTGTGTGTGCATGTGTGTGTGAGTGTGTGTGTGTTTAATCAGAATAACATCTGCTTCCTGCACTCATTTCCAGCAGCGATAAACCGCTGATTGTGTGGAGTCTTTTGATAAGGGTGCCCAAAACCAGGGGAAGGTGGAGGGAAGGGGGAGGAGGTGGCAGCGGTTTTAGAAGCGGAGCTGGAGCGGAGGCCGGGTGATTTCCTGAGAAATCACCGGCGCAAGACGGGCAGGCATTCAAGCTCTGAAGTTCGCGGCGGGAGATGTTTATCGGCCTCGGAGGGAAAGGCGCGCGCTCCCTTCAAAGATGGCGTCCGAGCTCCAAGGGGAAGACGGGGGCAGAGATCACGGCGGCGGAGTTTGATCAACTCCGGTTTTCCTCTGAGCACATCTTCGCCTGCCGTTTATCTTTTCCAGCATTGGACAGTTTCAGACATTGAGATAAGGTCACACTTGAAAGGACACACACACACACACACACACACACACACACACACACACACACACACACAGAAACCAGAAACACACACACACATACACACACGCGTATACACAAAAGGTATTGCTTTCACCCCTGTGATGGTTGACTGAAAGACATGAATGCGCAAAGGGAGATACATGGAGTCACAAACAAAGGAATGTACGCAAACCAACCACTACGACTCTAGTACCATTCAGCACTCCTCTCGGAATGATATCGATGGAGTTGGGATTATATCGTTGGGATTAGGATTACATCAATGGGATTTGGATGCTATTGATGGGATTGGGAGATCAGATCCATGTATCCATGCAATGTTATGTGATTCAGCCTGGAGTTATTGATGATATCAATGGAACTGGGATGCTATTGATGGGATTTGGGTCATATCGATGTCGTCACGCAGTTTTATGCGATTTCCCTTGAGTTACTGATGGTACCTATGGAGTAAGTATAAATAGAATCGGGGTTATATTGATGGGATTGGGATTAAATAAATGGCATTTGGGTTAACACCAATGGAATCAGGATCATGTTATTTTATGTTATCCACCTCGGCGTAATCAACTATCAAGAAAATACATAAAATGTTATTTCATGTACTTTGGTCTGTAGTAGCATTTCAATCAGTACTGCTGTTGTCTTCAAAAAAAAATTGCCAGGTAATTTTAACGGTGAAGGTTCCCCGTTTGAATGTGTCCGTATTAGGATGTAATGCTAGCTAATCCTGGAGGTTAAGCTGACAGGAGTATGAATGTAATAAATACCCAGGGAGAGAGAGAGCGAGCATGCAGGACTTTCCCCCGACACACCTGGCTTCCCGCCGCTGGACCGAATATTTCTGACACAAACGCGCTTCCTGCAATCTCATTTTGGCGTTGCAGCCAAAGCGTTGACATTGGAATCAGAGAAAAGTCAATGTCAGGCGTCTGGAGGCAAATTCGTATTTCGCAGCTGAACTATCACACCTCCACGATAACCTCCCGGGCCTTCGTGGCAGAGCATTAGCTACGTGCTAACAGCATAGCCGCTGGATGTCGAGGTTTATTTGGGTGAATTGTCATCGATGTCACATTTGTATGCTTGTTTTCAATCGGTCAGTTTTATGACCCTTGTTGCTAAGTAGAAGACCGCTAAGACGCTTTCGAGGTGGACAACAATCCTGTTGCCACTTCAGGGCACACACACACACACACACACACACACACACACACACACACACACACACACACACACACACACGCACGCTAGACATCTCAATACTTTTGCCGTCGGGTCTAATTAGGGGAGCCATTGGCTGAAGTGCCAGCTCCTTAAAACGGCTAAAACGCAGCAGCTCTAAATCACCACTGGAGCCCTTTTCATGGGGCCACTTAGCTTCATAATTCAATTTCCTGATTTGAAAGCTAAAATCCCCCCTGGCCGCTCCTTCAAGCTAATCGACAATGGGGCGCGACACTCACCGCCGACATCGGGATTATTCTCCCCCTTTGTGTTGTCATCTCCAAGAGTGTCCACGCCTTATTATTAATCCATAATCCCAAACGCTAATCCCCACCCACCCCCCACCCCGGCAGCCTCGACAAACACCGAGTGGAGAGGCTCTCCAGGTGATTGGTTTTGGCGTTCCTGTTGCTGCGAGGCGAGGGCGCCGCATCTGACGGGGGAAAACAAAGATAAGATCAGGGAAGGAAAACACGATGAGCTGAAAACATCAGGGGAGGAAGAGCAAAGCAGGGCAGAGGCTCTGAAGGGGTTTGAGCGAATCGATTGAGATGCCGCCGGCGTCTGGCCTGCCAGGCGCTACATCTGAGGACTTTTTCCTTTTTTTAAAAATTCCTCGATGCGCAAAACCGAGCAGGCAGCGCGGAGGCGCCGGCGTACGACCTCGAAAAACACAATTCTTAATTTAGCCGTCCAACAACGCGGACTAGCGGTCAACGCGCAAGCTGTTACAGTCGTCCAATGAAAGCGCTCACCTGCCGAGGGGCGACCGTTCTTGCAGCGTGGAAGGCTGTTTTTTCCATTTTCTCCTTTGACTGACGGGCGACAGCACCGCCGTCCTGCAGTCGGGAACATTAACAGTAACCGGGAGCAGCTCTGAGAATGCGGTTAATGGCTGAAATGTACTTGACAGACACATGCAGTGGAAATAAAAGAGGCTTGGGAGGTGGGTTCTGCTTTCTTACTGTATAAAAGTCATATAAAAATCCATGTCTGGAAACATGCGATCTGCGTGGGGAGCTCACTGCCGCAGAACCTGGAGGGATGAGAAGCTGACGTAGGAGGAGATCTGGGATCTGTTTATGAACTCTGCGCTCAGCACCTCATAAAACGTGTCTGTCTGCAGATGTTTCACGGCCCTCGGCGTCCGTCCGAGGGGTTTCCGAGGCAAAGCCGACCCCCGGCGCCGATGAGGATCCCGGCTGTGAAAACCGAAGACGACGCACATCTCAGAGCCGCACGCGAGGGTAAACACAACCCCCCACCTGCTCCGTGTGGGAAAAGCAGCCTCGTCCAGAAGATGATTGGCCTCTTGCGATGCTTTATCAGCCCCGCCGGACTCATCTCATCTCCGGGTCAAAGGGTGCCGGCGGGTGGCCCCTTCCCTGAAATGAAGGCGAGGCGAGGTCGCCTACTTGACCGCTCAGTTGCTCCTTATCCAGAACCCTCCCCGAACGACCACCACAGCCGGTCTCACCTGATAGGCCGACCTCTGACCCGGCTGCGCAAACACACACACATAGAGTAAAATAAGCGAGCAAACACGTTAATCTCGAGCGCAAACCGCTTTCTCCGGCCCTTCGAGTGCCTTTTTCTCAGACTCCTCATTGCGGGAAAGATTAAGCAGACGGTGGTTCATCACGTAAACCCCCCCCACCTCCAGCGCTTCCCCCGCTGGCGCCTCCAACACCGACCTTCTCCATATCTGGGCTTGATGAGGGAGCAGCGGGCCGTCGGCCGCGAGCCGTTCAATCGCAGCGAGAGCAATGTTTGAAATCTGCGGGTGGCCGAGATGGACGGACGGCGGCGATTGCATCGAAAAGACGCGCATCGAAAAGAGGGGGGGGGTAGGATGATTGGAAAAAGAAAAGTACAAGAAGAAGAAGAAGAAGACGAAGAAAAGTTGGCCTCTTTTTTAACCCAATTGAAGAAAAGTTGAAAGGCAGAACGAGCTAGTGAGGCGAAAGCGAATAAAAGAGAGGCAACATCGGGATCGAATGAGCGTCTGTCATTGGCCAGTTTGAGAAAAAAAGGGGAAAGGGGGCGGGGCTTGAGACAAACGCCGCCGCCGGGTGGATTTTCTCCCCTCGGCGCGGCTCTCGCCTTTCGGACCGACGACAGCTATAAGATCCCTATCGCTGCTAGCTTACGAGGCCGCAGCACATGCAAGCTGTCATGCATACCACACACACACACTCACACACACACATGGTTGAAAACCCGCGCATGTATGTGTGCACGCTACCTCCTAATCCCTACCCCCCCCACACCAGCTTATTAGAGAGGGGAATTAAAATACCGCCCGTGCCGGGGGATTGTGGCGCGGCAGTTCGAGATAACATCGCGATTGTGGAAACACAAAACCGACACTTGGACTGGATACGTGTGATTCGACGACAGGAGATAATCCTCCCTTGCCGCCCCTTTTCACAAACGTCCTGCCGATTGTGTCCGTCCGTCCATCGAGGAAAACACAACGCGGATGAAATGACGAGAAAAGACGCAGCGCTTGCGGTTACCTCGCAGTGTCTTCGGTCCTACGGCAGCCTGCGCTTCGCTCCCACGGGTTTGTAAAGTGAAAATGAAAGAAAAATAAGAAACTGAATTCAATTACATTTTTATAAAAATCAAAAAAAACAAACAAGCGATTTCTTTTTCTGCAAGATTTTTCTAATCTATTTCAAAGAGAATATGAGAAAAACATTTCTTTCTCAGATGATAAAAATATTTCGAATCTTTGTGACTCCGCAGGTCAAGGTGGAGAGATGTCCTTTTGAAGGATCACTTCTTCTTCTGATACTTCTCCGCAGCCAATCACCTGCCTCCATCTAACCCTCACCTTCCAACCTTCTCCATCCATGAACATCCTCTCTGGTCTTCCTCCAGACCTTCCGCCTGGCAGTTCCAAAACCTCAGCATCCTTCTTCCCAGATCTCCAACGTCTCTCTTCTGTCCATGCCCCAAACCATCTCCTGAACATCTGACATGCGCTGTCCCCCTGATGGACTCATTTCCCGATCCTCTCCATCCTCCTCACTCCCAAAGAGGAACTTCAACATCTGCCTCCTGTCTTCTCCTCAGTGTCTCTGAACCAGAAAACATCTCCGGCCTCACCTTTCCATTCACCCCTGACACTTTTTCTCCACCCGTTCCAACCCACTTGCACACGTTTCTTCACCTCATCTCTGCCCTCTCCGTTGCTTTGGACCGTTGACCTTCTGCTCATCTCCATTCCCCCGTAGCCTGGCCGCTCCACACGGGCCCTTCTCATCCACACATGGGTTCTGTCTTGCCATCCCTCTGTTGAAGGATCACTAATAAAGATAATATTCACTTCCCGCCGTGCCACATCAATCTTCCGGCAGCGGAGCCTCTTCTTCGTATCGCGTTCCAGGATTCATCCTTGTTTTCGAAGCGAGGTTGTAACAGTAGACCTGCGCTTCCTGTCGGCCCCTCTGTAACACACGGCTTTGGGTTTGAAGTGAGACAAGAAGTAAAACAGATATTAAATCAGGCGGCCCCGTCTTTACGGTCGGGTGTCCGACCGCTCCGGTCTGCTGGACTCCATGCGAAGGCAGCATTAGCCGGCCCATTAGCCTCTCCACCACCTAATCACCGCAGCTGGACTAGGCAGCGTGAAGCCTGTTTACCTTTTCTGTTTTTTTCAGCGAGCACAAGTCTAAATCTGGCCCTGAGAGGAGAGCTCGGTCTGCGGATTAAAGAAGAAAACGCCTCCGAATCCCGATCCGAAAAGAGGCGGCGGTTTTGGATCTGCGCGCAGGTCCTGGCGGTGTCGGTTGCGGCGTCGTCTGCATATTAGATAATGCGGAACAACAGTGAACAAAAGCTGTAATTCGGCCTGCGATTGGTGTTTCTTCGCGCAGGAGTAACTCACAGAGACCTCACAGAGTGGCGCAGTCCATCATCTTTTTTTTGTGGAGGGGCACCGACGCCACGCGGTGGGGTATAATCGGGCGTGAGACGAGGGGGCGGGGCGGCGGGAGGGGCGCCATTTTTCAGAAGAACAACAAAGCCCAGCGTGTGTCCGTCAGACGGTTGAAATGAAGCGCGCGGCAAAGCTGTGTAACAAGAAGAACCGGTTCGCGCCGTCGTATTAATCCGCCGCCTCATTCTAGCCCCATTCCCTCCTATTTAAGATGCACTCCGACGTTCGAACTCCGCACCCCCTCTGGCTCCAGCCGCCCCTTCAGAGTGAGCGATCGCGGGGTGCCTCACCCGCGCGCGACCCCGCCGACTGTGCTGCTCTGCGCCGGCCGGATGATTCATGCTAGCCAGCGCTAACTAGGCTCCAGAGTCCGAGAGCGGCCGGGCGCTAACTGTCCAGTCAGCTACGCCTTGTTTTCACGGTACGCCTGCATACCAAATCAGCCCAGGAGACCCAGAGGAAATGTGCGCACCGGCAGCGAGGCGGGGGATCGCGAAAAGAGAGCGAGGAAACGCGCCGGCGGGTATGAAAGTTTAAAATAGCACGTCTTCCGAGCACTCGAGGTGCGCAGTGGATTTTTTGAGGGTGAGCGAGTGCAGGAGCATATTTTCACGGCCTGCAGGAGAGACTCGCCTGCAACTCCAGACTGCATTTCGAGGGCTCTGCGGAGGTGGAACCGCGGTGTGGTCGCACAAGGGTTAAAGCTAAGCTAAATGAATTAAGAAGATTGCGCTCCGGTTGGATGGTTAGCTGGCCGGTGCTTTCTGAACCCATGACACTGGTCGTAAAGTCCATTAAGGAGCGATAAAGAGGGCGGCGGATAACCGGCCGCAAGCTCCACAACGAGGGAAAAAAGAAAAATCATTCCTCACTTTTATTTTTTATTACGTAAAACACGTTTGGCGGGAGCCGGACACGCCGAGAAATACGACAAAATTGTCCGATCTTTCCTTTTCTTCAGCGTTAGAGGGCGGCTTTTATGTGCGACCTCGGCTGGGCGTCTCAGACAGCCTGACCCTATGTATATATAACTTTTATGGCCGTGTATTCGCCAACATTACAACAGCCGGTGGACCTTTTGAGCTAACCGTCGCCATGGAAACCAACCCAAAAAAAATCGTCTCATTCAACGGCGATTAAACCCGGTCAAGGACCTTTGGCTTTTTAATGTCAGCAGCTGTGTTATTGATGATTAATGAAACGAAGGGGGACAGGCTATGTGAGTATCCACTCACACACACACACACACACACTCTCAGAGGCACACATATGCACACACACGCACACACCTGCACAATGCAGTGCAATTCAGTGCCATCATTTATACTTTTTAGCCTTTATTTTGTTTTCCAGGTTTAATTGACACTCTGAAGGGTAATAATTCTACTTTATGCGTCAAGGGTTTTGGGCTACCGGGGTTGATTTGGAGTCGATCAAAACCAAATCTTTTTTTATTTTTTATGAAATATATAATAATAATGATGGCACATTAGCGTAGTGGTTAGCGTTCCTCAAAGCAAGAACGTTCCCTGGTTCAAATTTAAAACAGAGGGCATTTCTAAGTGGAGTCTTTAGTTCTCCCTTTGTTCATTGGAGACCCTAAATCGTCCAGCGGGATACATAATGAATGAATTGCTGGATGGATTGAAGGAAGAATCAACGAATGAATAATGATAAATGAGCAACCTGTGACAGAATCATTGTGTTTAGTCACATCAGATCCTACAAGTGGCCCTAATGAGTGCAGAAGCCCCATCTGTGCGTGAACCCTCATTACGAGCCGGAGGACGCCCCCTGATTAATGAGACTCGAAGCCGCCATCATTCCGGTCTAGAGGAGCCCCCCCCCCCCATCCTCCCCCTCCCGCATGTCTCTAATGAAGCTGAAAAAAAAAAGAAGAAAAGGCAGCAGACGTGATTAGAGCGACTCACGTCGAAGAAGCATTGCAGGAAAAAAAGCGCCGGCACCCCGGAATCCTCCAACGCCCTCGGTATCATTACCCCGTTTTACGCGTCTCTCGGGGTGTGGGGTGTTTGGGGCGGGGGTGAAATCACAGCAATTAACGTGAATAGGAAGTCTGGCACGCCATGCGCTAAACCAGCCACATTGCTAGCAGCCACATCGGTGTCCAAGTCGCTTCAATGGGATTTTGGGCACAGAGGGATTTGACGCCACTAGCATGAATCTTCGCTTTGCTATTGTTTAAATGCAACAGATTGCACTTCCAAGTAAAACACTGGCGTTCACCTTCTCATTTCCTTGGTGGTAAATGGTCGCCACTTCGGGGTTCAATGCGCTGTATGGTAGTTAGCGTTCATCCAAAGGCGCTAACCAGGCCAACGGGAGCTGCCATGAAGGGCGCAAACCAAGCAGGGCTTCAGTGTCTCACCCGAGGATTCTTTGGCGTGCGGATGCGGGGAGCCGGAATCGAACCGGCAACCTTCCGACTGGCCACTACACCAACTGAGCCACAGCCGTCCCTGAAGAAAAATACCCACGTTGATGGACGCCATGGGGCCTCGTCAAAATGTATGTTTTATGTTACCCCCCCTCCCAGTCAAATTGAATTTCCCTCTGTTCTCCTCAGATACCACCCCCCCCCCCCCCTTTTACCCTCCCAGCTCTATTCTAAATAAAGTGCCCGTCGCGGTAATTCGGTCCTTGAAACAGAGGAGATTAACGTGGCCGCTGGAGACCAAGGAAAGAGCGGGGGGGTTTCAAGAGACGAAAAGTCAGCTCACCGTGTGGAATTTAGTCCACTTAAAAATAGACTCCCGGTTTTACTCTTTCACTTTTTTGGTCAGGGGGGCGGGGCTTGGGGTTTGGGGGTGGGAGGTGTCCTAGACAGTGTCCTTACGGTGGAACCGCCAGCTTTTCTAAAGCAGAACTTCCACTTCTACAATTGCATGTTCCAACTTGGGATCGACCGGAATGTTTGGGTTTAGTCCTGGCCGGTGCTTTGTTTTTGCAAGTACTTCCGTCAAGTACTCGCTGTTAGTGACCAGAACTGAGTGGCCTTGTATACCCTAGAAGTACTCCTCAGGAGGCGGACTTGTATGCTCTGTCCTCCAGAGCCAAAACGCGCTCTGCCCGGTGGGCCGTCGCTTTGGTGGGAGTCAGTTACCTCCGAGCCGGCCGCCAACCCCGGACTTTCGAGGAAGTATGGTCGACTTGGAAAATCCCCCCTCCCCTCTCCCCTCCGCACGTTGGGCGCACAGCACGCCGCCGGCGGGAAGGCGAGGCTGAAATGGAAATTCAGTACCTGACATTTTAATGTAATACGGCGCCGAAGAAAGCAGCTGGAGCAGAGGCCGCTCTGTCGCTCCTTGTGTGTGTGTGTGAGTGTCTGTGTGTGTGAGTTTGTGTGTGTGTGCGAGAGAGATAAATTATGACCAGCTCTCATGTCAGAATTTGGGAAGTTGAGAAGCAAAGCCAGGTGGATTAGGACAACCTGCCTCTTTGAGAACGCTGGAAGTGGCTTGGAGGAAGCGTGTCTGAGTGTGTGTTCTCGTATCTCCATACCTACAAGGACCAAAGCCCCGACCCACCACCACCACCGCCACCACCACCCCCTGACCCCCAGCTCCCAGCAACCCCCCTCAATAGGACCAAGGTTTCACAGTGGAACTGGGTGCTCAGTGTGAAATGGAGAGGGTCATGGGGATAAAACCAGATCCTCACAATAATGGAACACTCGTTGTGTGTGTGTGTGTGTGTGTGTAAGAGGCAGAAAACCTCTATATACATGCTATATACATGCTATATACATGATATATATATATATATATATATATATATATATATATATATATATATAGTGGCCCCCTAAGATTAGAATCACTTTGCATATACAATTTTTTAAGATACAAAGCGCGATTCAAGCTAATTTAACCCTTGAAATACGGGTTAAAATACGGAAAAAAATGATGATACAAATACGAGAGCGATAAAATCAAAATTCTAAATTTTTGCGTGGTACGCGCCAAGCGAGCTCTCACAACTCCAATCCGCTTAATGACGCCGCCGCAGCTTCTGAATTGGCGCAGCTTCCAGCATCCCTTCCAGCCACTTCGTCCGGGTCGTTGGTACAGTCCAAATATATCGTATTGTGTTCCTATCTCTTGTGTGGCATCATTTTATATCTTTGTGCTTATTTTGTGTATTTTTTTTTAAAATCATCATAGGGCCCTAGGAGAGCATGTGGTAAGGCAAGTGCTGAACCCAGAAAGAAGATGCTTTTTAATGGAAATGAAGCGGGAAATTATAGTGGTGCACATACGCCGTGTACATGTGACTGATATCGCACGTGAATATCATCGCAATGCATCCTCGATATGTACCAACCAATGCATTTTAATTGCACTGGGGAAAATGAATTTAAGATACGAAAAAATTAACATGCGAACCCATTTCTAGACTAATTAAATTTGTATCTTAAGGGACCACTGTAAATATATACATACATATATGGATATGGATATATATATATATATATATATATAAATATTTTTATATCTTCTTCTTCTCCTTTTGGCTTTTCCCTTCAGGGGTCGCCACAGCGAATCAACCTTCTCCATCTAACCCTATTCTCTGTATCTTCATTTCTCACGCCAACTACCTTCATATCCTCTCTCACTACGTCCATAAATCTTCTATATACACACACACACACACACACACACACACACACACCCACACCCACACACACACACACACACACATACATACACATACACACTTATATATATCTATATATATATATTTACGGTTAGTGCTTGTGTCTCACAGCAAGAAGGTCCCTGGCTGGACTCCTTCAGGTGGGCCTCAAGAGTCTCTCCCCGTGTCTGCTTGGGGTTCCTCAAGGTTCTCCGGGTTCCTCCCACAGTCCAGAAACACGCAGGAGGTTCAGGGGAGACCCTAAAATTCCCCAGAGCATAACGTATGGTTGAGACGAAGGGATGCATTTTTTTATCCGTGGCCCCACGATGGACCAGGGAAGGGTCGGGGCTGAAGCCCGCCTCTCGCCCGGTAACAGCTGCGATGGGCTGGAGCTCAGCCTGCAACCCTGGGAGCAGGATAAGTGGTATCTCTGAGGAATAAATGGATTTATATATATGTATATATTCATATATTTTCTAATGCTACCTGAAGCACATGGCAAAGGGAAGCTGATCATGTCATACCGCTGTGATGTATCTGAGATTTGTAAGAAAGAAAGAGAAGAAATTACAGACATGAAATATCCCCCCCCCCCGCGCT
>CAAKHD010000891.1:108387-131315 GCA_901007705.1 Fistularia tabacaria | reverse complement strand
GCATAAAATGGCCAAGATTATGAAAGAAAATTTCAGCTGTCCGCAGCCAGCCAGGCAACCGGGGGGATAGGGGGGGGGGGGGGGGGGGGGGTTGCAGGGGTAATAGATCCAATCACGGCAGGACACACCATCTCACCACGTTGACGGTACGACAGCTTATCTGATGTATCTTCGGGAAGACCAGTTGCTATCATTTGGCCTCATCAATCTCTGAAAGGTTAAATCATCATGTCTGACGTCCGGCATGAAATCCTCTCGGAGCGTTTGCTTTTGCTCCAGTTTATTTCCTGCATTTCACTATCCGGGGAAGTGTTTACTATTATTTTACTATTATTTTACTGTGGTAATAATACGTGCGCTGTTAATACGGTGAGTCTGAAGGAAAAATAATCAAGCAGAGTATTTTATTGATGAGAAATAGTCTGTGTGTGTGTGTGTTTGTTTGTGTGTGTTTGCCTGCCTGAATCACCTAAAGATATAGTGGGGGTTCATGAGTGTCTTGCACTGTGTTTTTCGGGGGCAAGTTTCAGTTGGAGATAGCGCGCCGCCATGTGATCAGCTTCTTGTGATTGTAAAGAGGTAAAAAGTATGAGGGAAAGGTTCGGATGTGTGTCTGCGGAGGTTTTCAGCGACGGAGGAGCTCACCCGCTCTCTGCCGATGAGGGAACGTATGCGGTCCATAAGCTGGGCCACGGCCAGCGAGTTCTTCAGCTTCTCTTCCAGGGCCTCCTGGAGGTGCTCCCACTCCCACGCCCCTGCAAAATATCCACAAACACACATTCTGTGGACCTTCAGTTGTAAAGTTCACAGAGACAGAGCGTCTTTTCTAACTCGGTTCTCTGGCCACCCACACACGTTTGCACCCAACATTCAGGATCTGTTTTTGTCAAAGTGGGCTTGTTCTAAAATGTGTCCGCTTATGTAATCTCTGATGGTTATCTGTGGGACACAAATTCCAGATTCCAAGAACATAAAAAAAACAACAGTGCCCCATAGGCTTCCATAAAACACAACATGGCTGCGTTTCAGTCGGTTAAGGGCTTTTGTATTGACGTAATATGAAACCACCTTAAGGGTTCAAGCTTTTGCCGGTCGGAAGGTTGGATAGTTACACATTAAAAACATCAACGGCTCTGTCACACCTCATCCCAAATACACCAATCAGCCATATCATTGTGACCACCTGGCTCAGTGTGTACGCGTCGCCCCCCTCTTTGTGTTACAGTCCGAAATTCGTCGAGGCGTGGACTCCATAAGACCTGAGAGGGTACGCTACGGCACCAAAGATTTAAGCTGCAGATCGTAATTTGAGGTCGTAACTTTGCAAGGTGTGGCCTCCGCTGGATTTGAAACATTTCTCCAGCACATCTCAAAAACAAAAGTAAATCAAAACATCAGAAATTAAACAAAATGTATTGAAAATTTCCTGCAATTTACCTGAAAAATCACGGAAATTAGATAATGGTAAATCAAGTATCACACAATTAAATATAAATTTGTAGTTTTTTATTTGTGCCTATAGATATATGTATGCGTGTGCGTGTGAGTGTGCATGTGCGTGTGCGTGTGCGTGTGCGTGTGTGTGTGTATATATATATATACACACAACTTGACTCGGCTGAATGTCGCGAACACCTTTACACTCTACAGTTTTTTAAAAAGCATTTAAGGACACAATGTTCTCCTGCTGCCTAATATTTCCTGTCCACTGGCAGGGGACACTGCAATGAAAAATACTGAGCAGAAACTAGGTGCATAAAATGTCTAACAGCATAAAGGGCCGTTCTTCTGGCCCGGCGTTAGTTTTATTAATTGATATCGATGCAAATTATTTTCTTTTTTCTAAATTATCAGCGATAATTTTACCTAATGGAGATGACAACAACACAGCACTGTCACTACGTTTGACACACATCCACCTCATGACAAGGGATGTGAAACAATATAAATTGACTGACCTTTTTACTGAAAGAAAACGGGGCCAAAACAAACTAATGAGGCATGCATTGCAGTCTTTTTGAGGAAAACAGGATTTGTCCAGAAGTTTGGTCATCTAAAACTAACCTTGAGGACCCAGTGAGGTTGACTGTAAACTAAAATGGCAGCTGGATGCAGAACAACAACAAAGCAGAGCTGGAACAGGCCATATTAGGTTACTATAAAACTAGATTAAATTTAAATTGACTAAAATACAATAAAATTGAATTTAATATAAAAAAAAGCCAAAATAAAATAAAACAAACAACATATCAGTGTGTGTGTTTTTGTTTATAGTTTTCTTTCATCAGACAAAATTGACAAGGCAGCGCTGAGATTCATTAATAATGTGCTGCAGACATTGTGGAGAACATCATCTAAGCTGCGAGCAGTGACTTCCAGATACTTTCTCCAACATAGACAGATATAAAGGACAATGTTTTGCTCATGCAATATCAAACCAAATGCATTTTCTCTGCCTTTCACTTTGGTGTTCATCTAATCCTACACAGCCTTGCAGCTTGATTGTGGAGCCCATCTCACCAGAACATAAACAGACGGCGGGAGGGAGATCAGAGCTGGACTGGGCAGGATTTGGCTCATCATTAGGAACTAATGATGATATTTGAGTTGATAGCAGATTACTGCGTCTGTCGTAAGGGCACTGCAAAGCACACATACCAGAGGCTTGCTGAGAGATGAGTAACTGTGGAGCAGTTACTGTGATGCAGCCACTTAGTATTTCATATATATATACGCTTAAAAGGTGAACAAGATGGCGGTAAGACCAGCGTGTGATGTATGGTTCAAGGACAGTGGCAATGAGGTTGTCTTTAGGAGTAAGGAGGATGGAAAGGTCTCTGGTGAGACCACCAGAGGGACAGCACATGTCAGATGTTTTGGAGATAAAGAAGAGCAGAGATGGTTTGGACACATATAGAGGAGGGATACTGAAGATCTGGGTCGAAGGATGCTGAGGTTGGATCGCCAGGCAGGAGGCCGAGAGGGAGACCAGAGAGGACCAGAGAGGATGTTTATGGATGGAGTGAGAGAGGACATGAAGTTAGTCAGTGTGAGAGAAAAGGATGCAGAGAGGATTAGATGGAGGCAGATGATTCTCTGTGGGGACCCCTGAAGGGAACAGCCAAAAGGAAAAGTAGAATATAAATGTACATATATAAATAAATAAATAAATAAATATATATACATATATATATATATATATATATATATATATATACTTGGAGCAGCAACCCCCAAGCTGGAGAAGTTCTCCCAATGTCCACGTGGGTTTCCTCAGGGTTTCCTCCCACAGTCCAGAAACATGCAGTGGGTTAATTGGATGCCCCTAACCTCATTGCAGCCATCACAATAGGAAAGGCGGAACAAATGAATTTAATGTGTCATCGTTCATCGTGTCTAAGTCTTATCTCTTCTCTCTTGTACAGCACGTTGATTTAAAGGCCTCTATAAATATATTTATAATCATTGTTCTTTATTACACATTATTTCTAAAATTTACTGTAATGTTAGTTATTACTTCCTGAAAGGCATGCATGTATTATGAATATCCACAGATCAGTTCAAATAAAAAGACATGCAACATTTCATTGTGACAATATTTGAAGATAAAACTTTAAAAATAGATGAAATTATAAATCGATCGGGAAAATCCATTGCAAGCCATTACACGGCGTATATTTTGTGAATCATATGCTGCAGTGCTATCATCGGTCAATGACGAATCGTTTTTTCAAATTTCATTAATTGAGAAGGGACGAAAGTAAACACGGCTATCAGTAAAAATAATTTCTAGAATGATTCTTCTTAAAACCACTCCACTGGCCGCAGGTCTAAAATATGACTCAGATAAAGGCTGGGTGAGCAACGACGTACATCCTCTGTGCTGTGAACACGCGGTTCACGTGCTAAACACGCATGTATACACAGTAACCACAGACATATTAAATAATTCACCAGAACCGCTACTCATGGAGACACTGTCTCACAGTGTTAACGTCACATCAAGAAGGTCACGGCCTCTGTGACACTCAGTGCAAACCCTGTGTAAAAAAACAGAAAACAAGAGTAGAATTGTGGAATTATAGCACGAAGATCTTCAATACATGAACTAGACAGTGTTATGGAAATGGGTTTTGGTTGAGCCAGTGCATTTATTTACAGATCTCAAGTACAAGGTGACGGGATTACAATTTGATCCCTTAGCTCCTTAGGTGAAGAAAGAATGCACATGTTCAGATTCAATGATCTTATTCACCAAAATGCACACGGAGAGAAATGTATGCAGTTTTGTTTGTAAGGTCAACCTACATTTAGACCCAGCATGCTGAAAGTCAACCATCATTTTTTTTTTTTTTTTTTCACACAAGACTTAACATTGTCTCCTTGCAGGGTTTTACTGGAGTGTGACATTCATATTCTGCGCATGCACAAATCTCCAGCGTATCCTCAAACACACACACACACACACACACATTCAGGTCTCCCAACAGCCCACCACGACAATCAATCACCATCGCATTATGTTACGGAGATGGAAGCAGCACCTCTGCCCTCTTTCTCACCTCCTCTCTCTACCTTTGTTTTCTACCTAATTCCCAACTTTCCACTCCCTTCTTCTCTCCCATTCCTCCTTTCTCATCAGGAGGGAAAAAATCCACTCAAGTGGGAACAAGCTTGCGTGTTAATACACATTGCACCATCTCTCACACGCCGACTTTCTTATTCTTATTCATGGAGTCACTTGCAGAGACTCAGTCTAACCCTATAATCTTCTTTCCTTCTCCACTCATCCTTCATCAGCGTATATACACCCCGAGTCCCTGTGTTTGTGATTACGCCTCCGGTGCGTGCAATACACGTGTGTGTGTGTGTGTGTGTGTGTGTGTGTGTGTGTGTGTTTCATTAAGATCATTAATGCTGCTCACACACAAACATTCAAAGGGCTATGAATCAGATGTTAGAACAGCTTAATTCCTGCACTGCATTCAGGCTGCGACGCCACAATCAAACCTGCAGCCAGCACGGCACTGCAGACTTCAGAGGGAAGATTTTCTTTGTAGCGCTGAAGGTGCTGAGAATATCACACGCTCGTTTGATGAGACTTCATGCAATGAAACCGATGCGCCTCTGGAGAACTCTTTTGCTGCGAGTGTCCCAATGTACTGCTCCGGTAAATGTTTTTTGTTTCATTCCCCCCATGGCTTTTTTTTTTTTTTTTTTTTACTAAAAGTTCACGTTACAGGCGATGTGTTCATGAGTTTCATTAGGCATTTCATTTTTTTTTTCCTTCTACACCCCCCCATCCCCAAATAAAGGGAAAAAAATCCAATTTTGCTGACATTAAAAAAAAAAAAAGATACTCCATTTTCTGAATAGAATTTCCTCATAGTAAAATCTATTCTAACTAATGACCATATCGCCAGACTCTGACTGAACTCGGTGGAGATGAAGGACGGGAAACACGGGTGGCCTGAAGCATTTAATATGAGTTGAGTTAATACAAACCGGGCCCACACAAGTGCCGGATTAAAAAAATCAATAATTCTTAAGTGACTATCAAGCCCCTTTTAATATGATTTCTCTGAAGACCAGACTCCACAGCACACAATGCAGCTTCTGCTGCCACGGGCTGATAATCACAACGTCAATGGCAAAGTAGTGACAAATCCCAACATCAGTCAGTTTCTGACTCCCCCACCTGCAGAAGTTGACATAATGTATCAGCAGCTCAAGCAACGTTCCTCCAGACTGAAACTGGTGAGTGTGGGAATCACCAGAGGCCATACTATATGAAATAATCACAATACCTAGCCACTTATTGTTAACTGCTTGGCTATTTTCTGTTCAGGTAGAAACATATTTGTCTTTGGATAAAGTGTGCATGGGTAATGTATCCTCCAGAGTATTATGACGAGGCTAATATGATTTCAAGTCAAGGTCAATGTCATGAGTCTGAAGTCATTGTCGAGAGGCTGTGTGAGATTCTCATGCCTTAAATATTCTGCATAAAAAACACAGTCAAGGTTAATACAAGCTCTGGATGTGTGTCTCATCTCTTAGCTTCAGGATTATACTCACACACACCTTTCTAGCCAGCATGATGCCACAGGGGCAAAATCTGGAGGCCCGTCTGGGATTAGCTTCCAACGCCGGTGAGAGTTAATAACTGCAAACCACAGCCATCCATAAACGCACAGCTTAAGTCTTACTCCTCATAACAAGCGTGGGAAAAGGCCCCATCCCTGCTAAGTCCCCCAGAGTATTGCCATGCCATTTACACAACGTTAACTGCTATCAGCACACAAGGAGGAATGCGAGACATCCATAACTGAGGAGATCCTAAGAAGCGCCCACTGGAGTGAGAGTTGCTGACTGCCCATTTAAACCCAAGGGAAACTGGAGGATCCCACTGGGGGAGGAGTTACCAATGACCAAACCAGAATACCCGCCAAAATAGCTTCCTCATCAAATGTTGGTCCACCATGGTGAAACCAGCAATCACAGTCCGGCTTGAAATACACCGAAAGCGTCCCAAAATCCAGTCCCTGATTGGCCTACTTTTTGGTCACCCGGCCCAGGGAAACTAGTCAAGATCAAAAAGGCAAAACACAGAATCCGAGCTTTCTACGCACACGCACTTGCTATTCATTGTTGTTGCAGCAGCCTGTGGCTTTTCTTCACTCAAATGAAGAATACCAATTTTGGTGAAACACTGAAGCGAAAGCCAAACAAAACCTGTGCCCACAGAATATCAGAGAGCCCTAATAGCTACAATTGAAAAAGGGTATTTGCAGTTCCAAGTGGCAAAATCTAGCGAGTGACATGCCGCAGAAGCTCCTCATTGTGTTTCAGGGGAAAAATCTTGTTTGAAATAAACACAGGAAGCATCATGTTTAATGACTCCTCCAAATTTTTGGTCGATTTCAGTCCGCAGGACAGGAGCTCTTCCTGCCCCAGAGATTTGTCTTTGATTGTTTGGAGGAAAGCACAAACAGCAAAGCGTTGCAATTTGGTCCTTCACACTGATTAGGTTCTGAACACCAATTATGAAACTTGTAAGTGACACCCAACTGCGCATGGTCTTGATCAAAACCTCCAGTGGCAGGGAGAGATAATTCTGATGGCTCAACGCAGTTACACTCAAATGGAAAATGGCACCGCTGTGTCAATTTGGAAGAACAGCGGTGGGAGGCTGGTGTATCAACATCCTGAATTTTTTCTTCGCAAGACAGGAAGGAAACATCGCCTGTATTCCGAATATAGAGCTAAAGATAACACCCCCATACAGAAATCTTACAATTCAATTCCCAAGTTCCTGTGCGAGGATCTTAGCGAGCACGAGCAGAGCCTCTTGGATTGGGGTAGGATCTGTTAATCTATCTCATCACAAGTTTCAACAAAAAGGGCCCTCGAATCTGTGTCTGGGTTTCAGGGGGCTTCACTCAGAAAACATTGTCATCTACTGTCACAAAGGTAAGACCTGTTTGACAGTTTGGGAGGAACACAAGGTTCTCTCTATTTGATCGAGGAAATGTGTTCCACCAGGTTTTCGTGATGAAAGAGTCCACGCCGCCCTTGGGACACGGGGGGAGGATGCAATATGCAACTCTTTAGGTATGTTTGGACAGCCATAGATGGATATTGTGCAATGTACCTTGATAGTGTGCTTTATGTCACCATCGTATTTGAAGATCGTGAATATTGCAAATATCAAGCCATGAAAAGCTAAGTTGGAAATATGGAGCAGAAAAGGTTTGCAGCATTCGCCATTTGATGTCTGGAAAAGAAGTCAAGCTCAAGCTTTGAAACTGTCGATACCACATCGCTGCACAGTGTATTTTTATTTTATTTCATTTTTTTTCACTGTCATCCAAAAAAAATCACCTAGGCAGCTCAACAGGAGGATCTAGCATTACAAGATAAAACAGGTGGGACCTAAAAAAAACGTTTTGAATGAGTAGAAGAAGGTGGCTGTAGAGGCCAGGACTCTGAATCACAATGAGCAAACACCTCGCTTGTCCTCCCTGATAAACTGAAACTGTTCCGAAAAATGCACTAGTGTGTGCCGAAGAGACTTTCAGTGGAACAAATTACCACAAAGCTGGATCCTAACCTCTCCAGATCAACTATCTCCATCTCGAGCCGAGGTAACGATATGAGTACCGCTTGGATATTGTTGACCTGCTTCACTCAGACGTATTCAACCGGGAATAAATCTGGCAAGACAGCAAGGGCCCTTAAGCGCTTTGTGTTTTTGCTGTCCATAACCTGAAAACCTCACCTACATCAGGGAATGGATTTTTCAGAACAGCGTTCTCAATAGTTAATTACAAATTTCTGGGACTAGTCATAATCCTAAAAATGCCCCCCCAGAAAAAATTTAAGACAACCCTGTGACAAGGCCGAAACCAAAAATTCCAAGAAGTGTGTCGAACTCTAAAGAAAAGCATCAGTGGAAAGTACCTATAATTACACTAATCATGAGGCAGCAGACTTTCTCTCCTCTTTTATGGACAAAATTATACTCTTAACAGTCTATTCGCTGCTCTCACACAGGAGAGTCTAACTTCAGGATTATTAATTGCACACACACGCACTCACTCCCGGCTACCCCCGTCTCAGGGGAAACTAATAAATAGAAACAGACTTAACAGAACGGAACAAAACATTAATATATAATGTAAGGGAATAATTTGGCGATAAATCTGACTCTTTGCTTTGTAACACAGGCAGTTTTTTCCAGCCGTAGTCATAAATTAAGTGCCTTTGAGTTGCTTATGTTTTTTTTTTCGCGGGTGCTTTACCTCTGTATATGAACATCAGGGTCTCCCACAGGCACATACACAGCAGGGGGTCCTTCACCACCAAGCGAGAGAGGCGCCCAGTCAGGTGTCCTTCTGATCTTGGCATATCATCAATAATGCCCCCGTCCCACGTTGACAGCAGGGAATGGGGGCCCCCATCCCGCTCTCTGCAAACACACCTCGACTGAGGACGCTCCCTGTCAATCACACACGTTTGTATTCAGCGTCGAGGTCCAGTTGGCTGCACACCCCAAATAACAAAATCGCTCAATTTGCTTGAAAATGCTAATCGGTCCTTTTACCTGGTCTTGGGGCCGAGGAGCAATTGTCTGAAGTAGGGACTGACGGCGCACAGCACGGCCGCATGTGCCCACCCTAGCTCTTTCCCAGAATCCCCAGCATAGAAAGCTACATCAGCGAACTGCACTCCACGCTCCAGCAACCACTGCATATCCTGGGAGAAGCTTGATTCCTCCACTCGAATAGGGGGGAGACGCGCTGCAGGGAGGTAAAAAAAAAAAAAAAAGGTAGAATTGAGTGGAAAGCATAAGAAGACTGCGCTGTGTGAATTAACACTGAGTGCTCGAAGAGCTTGACCCTAATTGAAAAGATGAAAGGGAAATTTCGCCAAATTTGTTATGCTCGAAGTCCTAGTTGTTTTCTAAATCACAATCTTTTGCTGAGTATTTCTCTTCTACCTACTGTATACGAGTGATTAACTCATTTTATGATCGACATGGGATTTTTCTGACCTGTGTACAACAAAGGACAAAAGCACACACAAGATACGATTGTGTTTACAGGCTATGAAAGACATGCTCAAAAAAAAAACGAGCATGCAGCATTACATACTTTTTTATACTTTGGATGCTTTTCTGCCTATTTAAGAAAAGGCGTCATTTTCCGGCACCATAAATTGCCGTCTATCGCTTTTGTTATAGGTGGGTAAGCAAAAAGGTTACGCTTGACCGATCAATGTCCCATCATATATTTTTATTCATTCGTTGGCATGCTGTGTCTCTGTGAACTTTAATTTTCACGGCAGCAAAGATATGGCCGTGCGAGAGTTGCTGTTGCCAAATCAGCACTCATCCCGCTCCGTCCAGACAACAGGAGAATGAAGCGGCACTGGACGGGCTCCAATAAATCCACCTGCTTTCTCTACCCTCTTTGGCTGAAGCTGAAAATGTCAGTCATAATGCCGAATGGAGACACACTGCAGGTCAGATTACGATTTAACACTTATTCAATATATTGCATTTATTTTTATTGAGCTTATTCTGTGAAATTCTGTATTTTCTCCATTGTCCCTAGCGTTCACCAACCAATATTGTACTGTCACCTGTATATCATTTTATAGTACAATTTTTGTTTGTGTATTCCAAATATCTAAAATGCAGTTTGATTAGAAGAAGAGTACGATGGTTTAGGAAATATGGTTATTGATGCAGAGTACCGGTGCTGGAGCCAATGGACAATGTTCTGACATTGAGTCATTCCTCTTAGCACAAGGCACCTTGCTATAGCTTTACGTTTATAGTACAAGTAGTTCTTTCAGCAGGATTCCATAACTGTAACAGTCCTTTAAATGTCATTGGACATTGCAGACGGGATATTTAAAAAAATTACGCTGCGATGTTATCATTACTATCCAAACTATTTATACGCATTAAATGTAAGTCTACAAATCGCGCAGAACAACAGAAGTCTGTGCTGCTCATGTCAAATATCCACACTAATTGAGAAAATGTGATTACAGATTAGATTATGACTAATGCTTTCTAATCCCACAATAACAATCACTGAGCTGCCTCCGAACAAACCACTATACACTCAGCCATCGCGGCGTCTGTTGATGATACCAACTCGGCCTAAAATAGATTTGGAAAATCACTGAATGAAAGTTATTCTTCTCGCTTTGCCTCGGTTTCCCGTTTGGAATGGAGAATATTGATCTGCAGGAAACCTGTACGCTCAGCCTTTTTTTTACAGCGGGGAAAGTTCAGGGGGAGACAATCTTTACTTATGAAATAGCTATTTGGAGAAATAATGATGACCAAATGATGTTACAGTAAGATTACTTATCGACACCACACAAAAGAGCATGAAGCAGCATTAGTATTGAGAGAGTACATTCTTCTTCAGACCTGGTTGTTCTAAATGAGGAGGGCGAAGCTCATTCACTTTATTGCCCCGTCTCTTCTCTGGCCGCTCTTTGGCTTTGTGTTTCAGACACTGAATCATGAAGTACTCCAGCTGAACAATCCAGAAAACACGTTAGTTCACAAGCATGATATGACCGTTATCGGGGCATCTTCTATTCTCTGGAGACGGTTTACTCCGGGGCTAAACCGCTCTTTCAATTCAGTACGAAGCCAGTTTGCAATTTAAAAGACAAACAAATGAAACAAAGTTTTCTCATGGCACACTACAAAGATCAGAGAGTTCATTTTTACTATATAATAAATATATGAGATCCTATTGAGTCACAGCGGCTAAGAAAATATCAATATGAATTTGATGATTCAATTATTTTTGATTTGCTGTGTGTGTGCTCTTGCTCACCACGCTGCCAAAGTAGCGGCCCACGAACACATGGTTGAGAGAGGGCAACTCCAGGTAGGTGGCCCCCAGGTCTCGAGACAGCTGCAGACCTTCACTGTGAGGCACACAGCTGCTCCAGTCTGATGCACACAGTGGACACGTACAGGGAGGGCCTTCATCTGAGCGCAGGGAGGTCAAGATAGTGAAATAAAGCAATGTAAAGACACAATAGTACCTCAAATACGGTTTGTACAGTCACATGCATAGGTGTTGGCTGAATGAGCTGTACGGTACAATGTGCACGGTATGAAACGTAAATGCCCGGTTATATTAGGTTAAAATAAAAATCAGTATTGAAGAAACAATGCTGAATACTCAGATCATACGTGTCGACATCAACATAAATCGACGATTGAAACAAATTGTCATGGCACTTAAATCACTGACATTTGCCAATCCTGGATTTGCAGCGGTAAAGAACACCACACAAATCCAAGAAAATTGTATTCAAACTCTTCAAAAAGTCATCACGAACAGTTCAGCATTGTTTCCAAACATCAATGTCACAACCTCCAAGGAACATCGACATTACATCGGTATTAATGTCAGCGACTACTGGGATTGTAAAGCACAATCCATCGGTCGAATCTGTCACTTCTTAAAATATTGATCCGTTCGCTTCTCATGTCGGCCAACATGTACACAGACACCGATACATCCGTAAAAGGCAGATATCGGTTAATATAATCAGATGACCTGCATTTGTGTCGGGCTTTATGACAACAAAGCAAGTCATCACTACTACAGAGACCCTTGACCATGCAGTTAAATAAACAATACATCGCAGAAAGGAGCATATGGTATATGACATATGCAGACAGGTCACAGACAAATCAATAACCCCCTTCAAAAACACAGCTATTTTAAGAGAGTCTGGGTCAAAGTGTTCTCTCATATTCTGTGATAAGAAATGCTGGGTTTTATCTCGCCATGTAATGGGATGTTTTTACAGATGGCAACCATGCGAGCACCTGGTAATTTTCTGAAGGAGGAGGAAGGAAAGAGCCTGAGAGAATTGGCCGGATGCACGGCTAAGTGCTATAAAATTTGATAAATCACATCGCTAATAACCTGCAGTCATGACACAGAGAACTGGACAGCATGTACATCAATGTGTGTAAGGGAATTAGACAGAATGGAAATTGGAGTGTGTACGTCTGACAGGCAGTGACTTGGCATATCACCGGTAGGCTTGTGTGCACCCTGGTGCGCGTGTGCCCTTGGACAAATCCATCGGTGCTCTTGCGCTCAGCGCTGGTCTAATGGCCGTGTTAATGCACGTACGACAACGCTTCCTGCCATAGCTTTGCCTTAGGTGGTCCAAGTCATGCAGCAGGAAGCGCTTGAAGCTCAGTCAACATTCTCATGTAGTCATGAGGGTATAGCGTGAAAATAATCACGGCCACAGCCACAAACAAAAACACAAACAAAGGCTCTGTTCTACAGCCATGAACTCCCTCTCTGTCCTCCTCCCCGGGTGAAACTTGACTTGCACTGTGATCGTTCTGCAGTGCTGCTCTGACAGGATCTCAAAGAATGTTCGGCAGAAAAGCTAAAAATACAACCTGGTACATTTGATGGGCTTGTTTACAGAATCGAGATTCAACAAGGGTCAGTGTGTCTGCTGAAACAAAGACTCCTTGAGGTGGAGATATACAGGAACATTCACTCCTCATGTGTTCAGTAGCCTCCAGTGAGGCTACACACAAGGTTTGAGCGCTCTTTTGGGTATGACTGTATGTAGTCATACTTGGGGTTCAGCAGGTTACATTTTTACTGGCTTTTCAATAAATATCACGACTTTCTTTCAGGCGAGAGGTGATATATGCAGTAAATAAGTACATTTCTACATATATATTGCACATATGTTGGCGAACGGAAAATGCACAGGTTAATATCATGAATGTGAAATAAATTACTTGTTTCATGAATATGCATTCCTTGTAGGTGACCCGCTTCCCACTGGAGAAAATTTCCATGTCAGGTGACTGAAATCCAAAGCCACTCTCATGCCAACTATTTATTCCTTGCCCTCCCCAATTTTCACTTTCAACTAGAATTCAATGACTGTCTGATTCAAAGTAAAACACGTTAATGCTGTTTCATTGATAATCACTGCCAGGTATTTTACAGTATTTCGTGCTGAAATTGCTGCGCCATGATAATAATAGGCGAGTGAATGGTACATCTCATTTTGTGCATTTTGCTGTGAGTGTTTACCTCATTTCTACAGTTGTACTTATTTAAACGGAAGAGCAGGTCTTGTTTCGCATCGTGTGATGAGGTAAACATTTGTAAAGGCAACCTTCCTCTCTATGGTAGATAACAGTAATGTTATTTGTAGATATGCTCTCACCACTAATCTTAAACATCTGGATGCTGTCTTACTCTAAAGGCTAAGATTTGTTTCAGATGTCTCACGCGGTACCCGTTATAATCCTCTCTCTTCTCTATCACAGGGTCAGTTGGTCTTCCCTCCGTCAGGTAAGACCAACACTTCTTTTGTGCACGGCTGTTTCAAAATAACACCTTTGTTTATCATCTCTTTCGTGCCCAACACTTTCTAAATTTAACACCTGTTCTCAAGACGGGCAGAGACGGTTACTGCAGGAGATACGAAGCCTTCAAGTACTCCGTCCCCTGAGCTGGAGAACTATGCAGCGTGGACTGCCTCTCCGTACGACGCAATCAAAACTGAAAAAAATCCATGAAAGATTTGCTTAGAAATATGTGTAAACGGATTTACTTATCTTTTATCAATACCACCTACATTTATAACTTATTTGAAGCATTATTTGTCCATATCCTTGATATATGAATGCATACTTATTTCTTGGCTACTTTACTTTGCTGTCATCACGTTGTTATGTTATTCTGTATTTCTGTGCACGTTCCATCATAGACCTGAGGAAGCCTCTCAGATTCGAGGTGAAACGTTTTCAAGACAGTAAGTCCAGTTGCTGGGGTAAGATTTGAGCACGATAAAATTCATAACCATTTTATTTTCATTTCATGATTTTTCTGTTAGATCTCTCACAGTAATGGATGATTGGAGCCAATGCCAATATGTGGGAGTAAAAAACTTCAGACTTGACAAATCTAATCTAAGTACTGTCCCTACACTTTGTATAACAAGTTGAAATAACAAATATACTTCTTACGCAAGACGACCTGATTGAGATTGAATCAATGTCTTATCGCGATGACTGATATTAAAACAGCATTGAAACGCCGCCGTTAAGCTGTTTTCCAGACACGATATCGTTGAACAATCCGAAACAACAAGCGACGCCATTGTCCATTCACCGCCAGAAAGGCTTCATCTTAACATGACGGACACGTGAAGCCAGCATTGGCGAGACGTTATTTTGATGCTCAAGGTCAGAAGGATGACGACACATTGGTTGTGAACGGTATTATAAAGGAAATAGTTGGTGGTGGGTACACTGAGCTTACAACTCACATCTAGTCAAATGTGAACATCTGCAGTCACGTGACTGAATATAATCTGAACAGTTTTCA
Organism: Fistularia tabacaria; assembly: GCA_901007705.1. Taxonomy (NCBI): domain Eukaryota; kingdom Metazoa; phylum Chordata; class Actinopteri; order Syngnathiformes; family Fistulariidae; genus Fistularia; species Fistularia tabacaria. The sequence goes on along the minus strand of CAAKHD010000891.1, from coordinate 116,385 downwards.
TTTACTGTCAGAGAGCAGACATTATTATACAGATATATATATATATTCAAGGATAAAAGTGGGCAATAATTCCAACGGCTGGTATATTGAAAGGCTCTATCTGCTGCATTATATCTATTTAAAAACTCTTATTATGAAATGACAGTTTCAATGAGATTTCAGCGTGAATTCAACCATTGTAATTTCTCGTGCAGAATTATCGACCTCAGCTGCAAAGATCCGGTGTCAGTCAGGCTTAAAATTGAACAGAGACACTTCCTCACTGCTGCGAGAACAAAAACACGACAAACTGTTAAAGGAGCCATCTGTTGTTGTGTGACTAGCTGCGACAAACAACAGGACAACCCACCGTTCAGTCGTGCTCCAATAGCGACTAGGATGACGGGCACACCCCAGTGCCTCAGGAGTGGGCGGAGCCTCGGGGCATAACCATTCCTGACCTGCTGGAAGGCCAGCTTATCTGTGACCGAATATTTAATAACCAGGATGTCCGCCTGCTCGAGAACTTTCCGCACGCTGGCCCAATCGCTGTCCAGTAAGTCCTGAGAAAGGGACAGCGAAAGCAACGTGAAGAGCCGGTGAAGGGTGCAGGAACGTGAGGAAAGAACAACAAACAAAGTGGCTTGATGAAGACCCTCCCCACCACCTCCCCCCCAAGCATTGATCTCACCTCAGCCAACCTCTCTCTGTGTCTCCCTAAGTATAAATACCTCAGTGCGGCCCTCGGGACTTTACCCTCAAGGACCTGTGTGAGCCTTACTGTTCTAAACTAACCTAATTCAACTCATTAGCCAGGCAAAACACTTAGGAAAGCTTGCAGCAGAAAGCCTTGAGTCATTTGAATAAAAAATTGACAAAGAAAAATGGAATCAATCTGACAAGACTTTTCCCAGCAAAACCTCTCACAGGGTTAGACAGCGCCATAAAACAGTTATTCATGTCATATGCTATTAGCTACAAAAGTTCTTTCATCTTTTTTTTTTTTTTTTGTGCGCCTCATGTTGAAATAGCGTCCTAAGAATAGAGACGTTCTTTTAAACCTGCAATCAACGCTGGGAGGCAAGTGGCCTTGGAATTTCAAATGTTGGACGTCTTCTGAGATACAGAAGCCGTGTAAAAAAGAAAAAGAAAATTGTGAGGTTAGGTGCATTTTTTTACGAGAGGCTGCATTCCTTTTACACAAACCTGACCTGTCTTGATCTCTCGCTGCAATTTGGACATAGAATGTGACATCCGCCATCGTCTTATCTTTACACAGTGCAGAGATATCAGTCCTGGTGCGATAACACATTCCTAAGCGATAACAGTTTTTCTAACCAGGAGCATGACGACCATTGCACGTCTATCCTTGCACATCTTTCTACATCTTCTCTTACCCAGCTGGGACAATCCTGAACAACTACGGTGACATCTCCGAAGACCCGCGAGGTGTACTCCATGAAGGCCGGGTTGTGGCGGCTGTTCTCCAGGTCACAGGGTCCTACCAGCGCCCCGTGACCCAGGTAGCTCCACAGCAGACCTCCCTGCAGCTGCCCCTGGCCCATTATCTCCTCCCCGGGCCCCACTCCTCCGGGGCACTCGCTGCCCAGAGCCACGATGTGAATGGACCTGCAAGCCAGACAACTCACGGTCGTAAGTGACCCAAAAGCGGGTGACGGTCCAGAGGTGGAGCTGAAGGAGACGGGGGTCCTGCTGCTTCTCATGACAATATAGATCACTGAAAATGACTGAGATGAACCGCGAAAAGGCCTTTTTTTGGCTCCAAATCCCGCAATTACGGTCCGGTCACACTTGCATGAATGCTCATTGCAATATTTATGCTTAAACGGTGATTTACTGACTTAAATGTTTCAGCATGCAGCCGAATCAGGATCTCCAACCACCCCCCACCCCCTTCCTCTCTCAGTGAGCCTCACATCAACTTACATTGTGGTCACGGCGGTTGTGATCCGTTGCTCTTCGCTATGGAGCCCGTTTCCCGCACGGCGCGTCTCCGCGCCGGTCTGCAGACAGCTTTACCGCAATGAGCCACGGCTCCGCTCCGCCGTTAATCCCTCTCATCGGCGGCCGGTCCCCGCGGAGCCTCGGCTGCTGGGGAGTTTCGCAGTGACTCGCATTTCAACCCCCCCCCCCTCCTCCCCGCCACCCACCACCACCACCACCACCACCACCCTCCTCCTCCTCCTCCTCCTCTTCGTCGTCGTCTCGTTATTCATTCATAAAAGCGGCGCTCGACACCGTCCCGACCCGCAGAGGCGCGTCGGGCAGCGGGGCAGCGGAGCGGCGGCGGCGGCGCCCATGAGCGGCCGCTGCGGACTAACAAGTTGTCGGCAGGTTTGGAAAACACAACTGACGGCGCAGAGGAGCCGAGAGGAGCCGAGAGGAGCGGGCGATCCGGCGCCGCCGCGGCCGAAACACATGAATGACGTCGGCGGATCAAACAAAGTCTTACCCCGGGCGGGTGGAGGGGTGGAGGGAGAGAGGGAGAGAGAGAGGGAGAGAGGGAGGGAGGGAAGGAGGAATGGATGGATGGATGGATGGAGGGATGGACGCGGTTGAACCCCGGGGTGCTCGCGCCTGACTCAGCATCACGCACGCGGACATAAACACGCAAGGCGGAGCGCGCTCGTGCTGAGTCCGGCCAGGAAAACAACGGATTGTTATTATTTCATTTAATTTTATTTACATTCTTTTTTTTGCGTTTATTAACAGTTTGATCGTGTTTTTATTTCATTTTTTTTAATCATTTTATTTGGTTTAAAGAGGTCGCGAGCCCGTCGGCTGCGATGGACGGCTCGCGTGCGCCAACAACTTCCTATTCTCTCGGCGTGGACTCGCGCGCGGGAAAACAACGGATGTTCCTTTTTTTCTCTCTCTTTGTTTATTTTTGCGAAGCACGGGTTTAAAAACACGACGTCCGGTTTCGTTTTATCTCAATTTTTCTTCATCTATCAATTGAATTCTTTTTTATTTATGTATCGTTAATCTAATGAGGTCGAGAGCTGATTGGCTGCGATGCACGGCTCGCGTGCGCCAGCAACTTCCATCCTCTTGGCGCGGGACCGCGCGCACGCGCTTGAATCGCGCACGCCGCGGAGTGAAGTGTCAGCAAGCGAATTGAAAAGAATTGCCTCCCTTGTTAATTCCAGCTACAATCGTAAAAGTGATGTGGTGCAGCTGTTGTTTTATATTGCAAGTTGTAATGCGTTTCTCTAATGTCTAAATCCAGACACGCCGTTAGGAACATCTTGTTCCTAAATATCCTGAAACTTGTTTCACTGTTGAAATGGTCACAAAGGCCCTCCTGCAGAACTGCAAACGAATCCAAGAATAGCTTGACCCTCAACGATTTAATCAGCGTCTTGTTTCACTCACAACCATGATGAATAATGCAAACTGTAAATCCAACAGGGACTATTTATGTCTCTAATTTAAATGCCCTGTGAAATGGGTTGTTTCCATGCTGTGCCATATGTATACAAAACCTGCCAAGCAGTTTCCCCAGACAACCTACTTCTTTTTTTCACCTGACGAACAGCCCACCTTTTGACCCAGTGCAAATGACCACCTGCGCACAAAGGTCCATGACATAATCAAATTTTAAATTTTAATGTGTATGGAATAACTCCCAAGCGTGCCCCCACCCCACACTCCCCCACCGTTGCCCTCTGCCTTTCTTGGGTGAATGTAAAGTATCACGCAGACCCCAGCCTCCTCAAGCCTGTCGTGTTTCTGCTGTAGAGCAGCTGCATCTTTCACGTTCACGTCATCATAGCCTGTAGCCATTGTGTTGTAAACGTGCAGCATTTGATATAACATGCACGAGTGATATAAATGAGAAAGGCTTATTTAAATTTTTGGGTCTGGGCTTCCAAATAGGTATTTCTTGCATAGCCTACGGAAAAAATGTTTACAAGAAATGAGGGTAGAGAAAAATGAGAAAAAGATGGGGATTTACTTGCCACGAGGTTTTCCCAGGTACATTATAGACTACCCTTTTAAAATTCAATTTGGTATGAAAGCAGTTGGCCACAGGAGCAGAACAATTTGAGCTTTTCAGGTTTGGGGATCATAAACAATAAATTGGATATTAAACAAATGAAACTTATTTTAATGCATCATTTGGAGCGTTGAATGCATTGAGAACAACTGCATGTGACCCCTCTATGTGTACCGCTTTTAACAGATATATTCCCGATAAGATAAGATAAGATAAGATAAGATAAGATAAGATAAGATAAGATAAGATAAGATAAGATAAGATAAGATAAGATAAGATAAGATAAGATAAGATAAGATAAGATAATACTTTATTGATTCCCGTAGGGGAAATTCGGGTACATTCATTCATTTAGATACATTCATTCATTATCTACCGCTATTTTTGAGGACATACAAGCTTTCATTCATACGTCTGGTCAATTTAGGCATGTTTTTAAACTCTGGAAGGAAACCCACCCAGAACTTGGAGGAAGCCCACACAGACACAGGGAACACGTGGAGACTCCACGCAGGAAGGCCCCCCTGTCGGAGACCAACCAGGGACCTTCTTGCTGTGAGGCGCAAGTGATAACCGCTGCGCCACCGTGCCGCCCCAGTAAGAACTAGTTATTTGCTATTAATTTTTTGAAATACACCAATTTTACTCATTTATATGTTTTTTTTTGCAATTTTTACGTTTTTTTCTGGATCATGTTTATATTTTTTTTACCCTATCTCTTCAGGTGTTTCATTACGCTTTTTTTGTGTGCAAAATAAATGCTTTTGTTATTTTTCCCATTGACATACTACTGTGTTTTATGGTAAATTATTTTTTCTTTGTTAGTATGCATTTCTTTGAGCCGTTGTGCGAAAGCAAAACAGGCCTTTATGATCAACTACCCAATTTTACATTGACAATCACTCATCAGATGTGTTACTATTTATGTGTGGTACATTTGTATCCTGTCTGTATTCCAAGGGCACTTGCTAAAGCTTGACAGGATTATTCATGGTTGTTCTAGTTGATAAAGTTACTCATGGGCAAAGGGTTTGACAAGATATCCCATCTGCTGTGGTTTATTTCTGTCGTCCTGTGTTTGTGCTCTGTCTTGTGATTTTTTTTTCCCAACTAAATGAAGGTGAAATGCTCAAACTGCCCCTTTAAAGTACAATAACGTGGTTGTGTCTGCTCACATCAGCCCGACCTGTGTGTGTGAACAGAGCTTGCAGCCGGGCCCCATGAGGGGGGTTATGAGAGTACCAACAGACAAAATTGCTCCATAAGTGGCTTCTGTTTATCACACCATTTTTGACCTTATTGCCACTCAAACAGCTTTTTAATGTTTGCCTCGTTTACAAAAAGCTGTCTTGCCAGTAGGCATCAGATGTAAGTAAAGCTAAAGTTTATTCTCTCAAGCCTCTGGAGGACTGGGGTGTCAGGCCAATAACCCTTCATATTACTAAATAATTAATAGTGTCTAGAGGGTTGCAAGATGACTGACTGTAAATGCACCCTTTAAGATCTCTTCCAGGAAGTGTAAAAATGATTTCTCTGCCAACAAGAAAATATGTCGGAACATAATCTCAAATGCTTTCGGCCACGCAGCCCTTGACCTTGTACTGACGCTTGTTCAACAAAGTGAACAAATGTGAACATTACAAAAGCTTACCCCCTATTTGTAGTATGATTCAAAATCAATGACTTTCATTTTTAGAATGCTATTGATTGGTAAAAGTCATTTTTTTTGTCCCATCGATTCAGTCACCGCATGCATAATACATAAATCGGAAATAAGCGGATGGGGATACAAAGACTGGTCTTGAATGTGATCAGTGATCAGACACATTTATTTAATCTGACTTTTATATAGTGAATACAAGAACCTACAAAACACACTCACCCACCAATATAAAACTTGCACCCACTAAAATAAGTGCAATATAACAGCCTACAATCAACCCCCCTCTCAAGTGGACTGAACTCATGGATTTTTTTTTGAGTCATTAAATGAGTTATAGCTTTTGAAATGGCAAACGAGCGTATACGCCAAGATATGGCAATATGCAACAATACTTTTTTTAAAGAAACACAATCACGGACTTGCATACATTTCATGCGATGTGTTTTTAAACAACATTACAAATTAGATTTATTTAACACCAACCAATCACTTGAGGTAGAGGGCTGCGTGATATTTCAGTAACAATGGATTAGCCTCATAGTACAGTCATCATCACTCACAGGGTATGATTTCATGGCCACGTTCGTCCTCTAGGACGACTTCTCTTTTTCTTTTTCTTTTTCTTTTTCTTTTCCTTTTCCTTTTCCTTTTCCTTTTTCTTTTACTTTTTCTTCTTCTTTTTCTTTTTCCGCTTTCGCAATTTTGGCCCTCTGCTCTTTGCCCTTCTCTCCCTGGAAGAAGTCGGACTCGACCCAGCCGGGTATCTCCGAGAGCTTGACATAAATGTCCCCGTTATTCTCCGTCACCGTGTGGATTCGCTGCTTCGTGCCTTTTGAATACCATTTTAGCACAGGTGATTCTGCCGTGGGGTCCCTGGCCTTGTACAAGCCCTCTCCTTCAGCCAGAGAGATCTTATACTTGTGCTTGGGACAAATTATGCACAGTTTGCCACCGCAGTCCTGTGAGGGAAGCAAACAAACAAGCTCATGTGGAAGAACTGCAGGATGTTTCGGACATTTAATCCCCGTGGCTAATATTATTAGCATAACATTACATAATATAGGCTTACTGGATATCGATATAAGTATCCCCCGCCATTTTAGGTTCTGGTCCATATATGCCATAATGTAATAAAGAACGGGAAAGTATATGACCTAACTTGCAGTTTGGGTTCTTTCTTTCAGTCACAAAAACAGCAAACCTCACCTCAATGTCTCCATTCTGCAGTGATCCAGCAGCATCTGACGGCAGGTTAAAGGATCAGGTTATTGCAGGTTGAGCACATCAACCTTCCAACAAACCCAAAATGGGTTCAACTGTAAACTGAAATGTCCCATAAAATTGTAGGATTGGATGCTCAAAACATAAGAGGAGCTCCAAATACAGGAAGTGCTCGAACATAGACAAACACTGACTTGATATTTCTATCATTTATAGACAATTAAGACATTTTAGACATTTATAGACAATTTTTCAAAGGTTTTCAGGCTGATATGGAGACTAAACTACCCAACAAGTGCAAATGCTCAGTAAATCAGGTACAAAAGAAATCTAAGAACATTTTGCTAGAAACAATTGGATATATTGGTATCCCTGATTAAAATACAATTCTGTTTCTCTTGCAAAAATCAAACTCATCACTTGTTATATTGTGCTGCGTTACATGACCGTGAAAGGCTTGATGTGGCTTTGGGAAAGCTCAGTTCTTTTTGGCAAATATTACTCGTACGTGAAAGCGATACACAATTAATGTACTCACGATAGCAGTAGAAGTCCATGGCGTAGAATTCTCCTTGGTGGTAGATAATCAGAATATCTCGACCCGCTAATGTTATGAAAGTGCGCTTTGCTTCCATTAGTTCTTCTTTTCTACCCACAAAGTGAGGGCCCTCAGGCTGCCCCTGCTCCTCCATGGCCCTGTGTAATTATTTTAATAGCAAAGGCATAAATGTCGCATTTTATCATGTGTCATATAAAATCACTTTCCGTTGTATCAGCACCTCATACGATCAGGTGTAAAACATTATCCAGACAGTGTGACTGTGCCGTGTTTCTAGATGACAACTTCAGGCCAAATCTTTACTGCGCATATGAGTGTGGCTTTCGGTTTTGTCACGAGGATTACTGTGTTGGCATGTCTCATCAAAGCTGTCATCTTACATTAAGACCACAACACCTCCAGAACACTCGAGCTTGAGAATCCAAGCAGAGACATGCCTTGGCACTGATCTGCTCCGATACACAAACACACTCACACACACACACACACACACACACACACACACACACACACACACACACACACACACACACACACACATCAATACACACACAC
>CAAKHD010000891.1:68471-100395 GCA_901007705.1 Fistularia tabacaria | reverse complement strand
AATAAATAGCAACCAAAAAGTAATGTTGTAAAAAGTTATGTATTTTTTTTTTTTTTTTTTTTTTTAAATTATCGACATGTGGAAAATGTCAACAAAATACTGCTCTTTAACTGGTGTTCTTAAAAGTGAAGATTAATATCTATATTTGAAACTGCAGGTGAGGACATTACAACTATCTACAGATAATTTTCACTGTAGCGGCACATTGTCGCAGAAAAAAAGGGAGAGGCCCTTAATCTCTTGATGAATGGACTCGGGCTGTGCTGCCCGAGGCATAATGGGTCTACAGTGACAGAACGGTACCGAAACCCTGCCTCTTTTGTTTCGGAAAAACCGGGGTTTATAAATGGAAAAAATGAAGTTCGTGGTTGCAGGACACAAGAGAAAAACAAAAATTATGTGTACACTACATGACTCGATTTTCTGTCGTTTTATTGCTCCAAAAAGCCGAGTTGCTTCTAGCAAATTGCTCAGCAATGGACATTACATCATGTGTCAGTTTGCATGCCAGCTTGTGAGCATTTATGTACACACATAATTATAACAGCGGGGTGTGTATGTGTGTGTGTGTGTGTGTGTGTGTGTGTGTGTGTGTGTGTGTGTGTGTGTGTGTGTGCGTGCGCACGGCTATTTGGGTCCCATATGATACGGGTCGGTCGACTTACAGGTAATCTTTCCCCCCCCTTGTCTTTGTTACACTGTTTACACCATCCCTCTTTCAGGGTGATGATGCCACGGCACACACCTGATGGTGTGTCCCAAATAACGTCTGCCGGCAGTCAGCGAGGACGCAAGATTGCCTCGACGCGACAGCCGATGTGACCTTCCGCAAACATAGGGGATAATGAGATCACGTCCTGTGTTTGCAATAATTCTGTCTGGATGCATCCAGCGAGGGGGGAGGAACAGATTAGCTGACTAGAAAAGACGTTATGACAGCAGGGAATGGTAGCTAACTGGTGGGGGGGGGACCCCTTCTGGGGCTTGTGCAACCTTGTTACCCATGACAGCAGGATTTGTACAGTATCTCCCTTTGTATCTCCCCATACAGCCCGAGGCCTGCAACATAAGAGAGGACCCTTTGAGCAGAGAACGTTCGCGGTGGAGGGCCGTCCAGGAGAAAGTTAAAGAAGGTGGGAGACATTATTTAAGAGTTTGGAGCCGAGAGTTTTTTTTAAAAGGAGTCAGCCGAGTGCCGTTGCAGGGGGATTATAACTGGACCAAGTCTCACACACACACAAACACACACACGCACACACACACACAAACACACGCACACACACAACACACGCACACACACACAACACACACACAACACACAGGTCTGATCATTCAGTGGCATCAGACCTCAGAAGAATATAGTCAGTGAAAGGCCACAACCACTAAACACAAGAAGGTACACGACAGCTGATAATTACTAAAGTTGAAGAAATTATCTGTCATTTTTAGAGTCGACATGTCTCCCCGTGACCACATAATGTGTGTACATAAGCTGGCATCTTTCATTTTCTATTTTGTCTGACGAAGGGCAGTTGGCTGAGTCAGTAAGTGAAAATTGGAGCCCTGCAGTGCGTGACTCATTTGGTTTCTTCTTTTTTCCGTTTGGAATTTTGTTGATTTGGCACCTGTCCTTCACTTTGCCTGCGAGTACGCGCACTCCACCATTCCTTTTCGCAGCTGCAGACGGTTACTTGCATGTCACAAATACAAGGTTGCACGCTTAGTTAACGCCCGCGTGGCCTTGGATTACAATCTGACACCAAAGCCATACGGTCGGGGGGGGGGGACGGATTCTTAGCAACTTCAACGGGAGAATTTTTAACGTGAAATATAAAACTGAACTCACGAGGGTGCTCACGAACACTGCTTAAATAATCTGTGCAAAACATTTGTTGCTGGAAAGAGTGCAAGCTGTAATTAAGGCAAAACGGTAGAAACATAAACATCTGACTTCCAGTGAATTCAGTGCCAACAAATTTAGGACTGAAGATGAACTCTCCTTCAATAAATGATGAAACATTTCTGGCAGTGAACCTCTGACCCCACTGTATGTGCATGTACAAACACCAACACACCCACACACACGCACACACACGCACACACACACACGCACACACTGAAAAGTGTAAGATGACGAATAAAAAGGAGGATGTCGGGGGAAGTTGGTAGGGCGCAGTTATCATCCAGATCATCATGAGTCTTCGTTACCAGAGTCATCCTGGTTGTCATAACGTCTGGTGGACGAGCCACCATCCTCCACAGAGCCGATCCCCCCGGCTTCGCCTATGGACTCCATCTCGCTCTCGTCGTCCTCTTCATCCTCCTCCTCCATGTCGTCATCGTAGAGGTCGTCGTAGAGAAGGTCTGAACTGCTGTCCTGAGACGGAACCCTGGTCTGGACGCAGTACTCTGCCAACGTGGTGGGTACCTTGACGCCATCTCGCTCCGCTTCCGCAGCCGTGGACATGACCTGTTTCCTGTGCCGAACAGCAAACAGTCTTATTTACAATTGAAATGTCCCATCTCAGTAACCCATATACCTTTATTGGTTTCCAGGTCTTATATTTGAGGATGTCTTTTTAGAAAATCAGAAGGATTCAATTACAACTCCCATTCCTCTACTTCCTCCACAGATGTCCCATCACTTTCACCAAACTCTAACAATTAGTTCTGCTTTCAGTGTGGAAACCAGAACGAGAGGAGCAAAAATGACATATCCCACGCATAAACCACCTAAATTACAGACCGTCTTTTAACGTGGGAAGGGAGATGCCCTGGTTTGTGTACCTCGAGTTTACCTGTTTGCTGCAATTATACCAGAAATAAATTGGTTTGTAGAAGCAGGTCAGTTCAGTCCACAGAGTTTTTCTTTTTTTTTTTGTCAGCTATGAGAACAACAGTGGACAGGTTTATTGTGAACAGAATAGAAAGGCAGTATAAATTGCAGTGGAAGTGAACAAAAAGAGCACGCTGGTGTTCCGCCCAGGAAACACAATGTGTGTAGGCAATTTGTTCATCAAATCAAATATTAAATACATCGAGAGTTGCAAGAAAATGAGCTGCATGTTGGACTTGTGGATTCATTTGTACTTTGGACAAAAACATGTGTAGTTCTAACGAAGCCAAAGGTTTCCATGCCAAAACCGAGATTCCAAGAATTTCAAATAAACTCAATTTACAAAAAACATCACCAATTTGGAGGGAACACAGTTAAGAGGAGTCTATTATTCCTTCGAAGCCTTGTCTCCTCATTACATCCACCCAAATGTTCAGTCTGTTCCTGTAAACATAACCAACCATTGACAGTAACACTGTGTACAGCTGGAGGAGCCTTCATGCACACAGATTCATACTGTCATTGAACCAGAAGTGCTGAAAAAGTCATACTTGATTTAACAGCTGTCATGGCTCGAATTTACCAAATTCGTCCCTTTGTTGGTTATTCCTCTGAGATTTGCATCGCCCTCTTTTATATGTCTGTCTTCTACCTGTGCATGTCCCTTTGCTCTGCCCCATGGCCCAACTACTTACCATAAGTGCAATCATTCTTCAAGACTCAATGCCCCTCCCCGACCCCCTAAACCCAGAGTCTTCGGAACATATAGCTATCTTCTGTGGTCGCTTCAGTGGTCGCTTGACTTGATGTGGTTTTTGAGTTTTTCTCCACACTGTTTTGTGGTTTGTTTTTCCGTCCTGCGCAACGCTCCGGTTCACTGGAAGCACAGCTGCAGCCTTCAGCGACTGTTACCATTTTTACAGCAAATCAAGGGTTAGACATTTGTTAAGCCTGTTACGTCTAAATGGATTGAATTTGGCAAACAAAAACATTTTGAAATTTCAGTCTAACAAGCACCCAATGAGTTAGCTTGACTAGCCAGCCAGCAGTTTGCACGCATAAATTTTACATATAATTGTGTCCTGCAGTCTAAAACAATAGATTGGATTTTTTCCCAAAAAGGTGCAACCACAGTGTTTTCATTGCCAGCTCCTTTCTGACCTAGGCTGAGGGCCACAGTATTCTTAATCAACGATGGACTCGTGCATCAACGTCTGGTAAAAAGGCCTGTAACCGACTTTCGTTAGTGTGAAAAGGTTTGAAGTGACAGTGCAGATGATTTGCTGTTAGAGGTGATCGCAACTTAGTACCACTAGCATTGTGTCTTTTGAGCAAGACAGAAAGAGGCCCTTTGTAGAAAAGGGACAAAAGCACATGTTAACCTATATTTTAATATAATACACAGGCTATCCTACAACAAATATTCCGTCTCTGGACAGATTTGGACCATCGCTATTGGTGCACACGGTCATTCAACTGTGCATGTTGCGTTACCTGATAATCTCTGCGTACTCCTTGTCCTTGCCTTTGCTGTCTCTCCATTTGCGAAACATGACAGAAGCATCCACATTAGCTGGCGAGAAGGTGTTGGGCTCATTGAGCAGTGAGATGACACTGAGCAAGATGGTCCTGATGAGAGAACAGCATGCACATATGAGCGCACAGGAGTATAACACACACTAACTCACACACTAACACACACTGGTGAAAGACTCAAATGTCTTGTAAGGATGATGAATGTAGGTGTAGCTTGTAAAAGTAATATAAATATACATAATACATCATCCCAGACCAGATGGAGCTGTTGCATCACCTCTTTGCCCTTGTGGCTGAGTTACACACTCCACACTCAGCACTTTACCGCCAGACCCAGACAACACACACTTAGCTGATATGCTACATGTTAAAGAGCTTTAAGTTACCCTGCAGCACTGTCCTCTTTAGATGCCTTGCGGAGAAGGAACTGCTGGAAGAAATGGGCCTCATTTGAATTACCATTTTGAAATTATAGTTTGACTGAATCTTAATATATTCAGCATGTAAATCCCACGACAATGTTTCCATTCTGTTCTTCTGATGTCTAAGCCGGCTATTAGAAAGTTTCATGCTCTGTCGTTGTAGGGTAAAGGTTACTGCGCTTTCCTTCAGCAAATGACGAGCTTCTTTTGTGGCAGAGCGATGAAATTCAGTGCTGATGGAAGAAAGTGTGTGCAGGTGCAAAAAAAACCCGGATAGAAATTACCTGACATTCTGGGTGGGGTTCCACCTTTCAGAGGGCAGCTCCCCGCTCTGAGGGTCATCAACTGGGGGGTGCAGGATGGAGATGCAAACGTCACCATTCTGGAGGGAAACCACATCGGCAAGTTAAACAAACCGATACCGTTTTCCATCAGCACCGTGAAGAACAAACACGTGTCATGAAAAGTGCGATTGACCACTTTAATTGAAATAAACTATACTCACATTTGTGAAAATACAGCCAAATAACAAATCCATGACAGCTATAGGACAAACTCAATTACCTCGTAGATATTGGGGTGCCACATCTTGGTAAGGAAGCGAAAGGTCGGTGGAGAATAGGGATAGTCAACTGGGAATTTGATGTGAGCCTAAAAGACAAGATAAACAGTCCCTAATGTTTACTGAAATTGTGTTTGTGTTTTTTCCCATTTTTATTAGTCATATGATGTGTTGTGTAATATAGTTTGTGGAATGAATGAGAAGGTGGAAATAATTAAAGTATGTTCTCTCATACAGTACACTGTTAAAAGCCCGACATGGAGATCGGATGGTTTCACTGACAGGTATTGGAGAGACAAAAAGACTCAATGTTAACCCCAGGTTTTACTTCATGATTTTTTACAAGCAAAACTAGTCACACATCATTAAACTGCTTGTTTCTTTTCATCAATGCTGTTTAACTGAGCAGACAATCGCTCTCTCTTTCGTTGAACAGGTGCTGCACCATTAGCAAGTGACGGCAGGATGACTTGGCCGGTTTATCACACGCATAAAACGGTAATTTACATCGTTTTTTTTTTTCTGGTGGTTAGTTGCAACCCGTCTGAGGAATGCCTTGATTAGGTTTGCATCTTTATGAGGAGTTCAAACACATTTAATGTTGGCACGGATAGAAACACTTTTAATATCAATAATTAAGTTTATTTATGATATTATTGCCATATAGAGATATGTCTATTACATAGTACTATGTGTTGATAATAACTCTGCTGTGACAAATTAAAATCCTGCTTACACGTGGTGGTGATTAACATGACAAGATTCCCCACAAACATTTTTTTTGCTATTTATATAAACAATCTGGTAATGCAAATCAAGCGAGCAGTAAATGATGTAGTCCTCCTTGTAGAGTTGGAGAGATTTAATGTTTAATAAACAAAGTATGTTGCTGGCATGGGGACCAAAGATTATTCACATATATTTGAATCCGAATTTCAGTATTGACCTTGTGTTCGGTACACGGCGCTGAGGGGAGAAAAGTGTTTTCGGGGCTGTTTGTCTGCAATTTAATGAAGATCCAACCTTTGCTAGAGGGCGTTGGGTCAAACTGATGATTTCCAGGGTTAGAAGGACCTTTCAGTGTAAAGTGAAAGACAGATTAAATGGAGTTTCAGTTCCAAACCCCTCTTACACACTACATTATTATGACTGCTCAGGATTTATTTTAGACAAGAGTTTACTTTGGAAGGAGACATAAAGTGCTTATCAGACTCTGTAGGTGAGGCGCTGAGAGCTGGCCTGAGTGTGTTTAAGCTATGTAGACATGATGGCTACAAAAACAGAACATCTTTGAGCAGATTCCCATTTTTCCTGCTGCAGACTGCAGTGCAGGGGTCTTAAGTTAGCAACGCAACAAAACAAATAGTAGGAGTCACCAGTGGAATTTGTAACAGTCAAATCTGTGTTACAAGTACTGCAATAACTGTGAAGCAATGAAATACATTTCTTTTTTGTGTACTGACTGGCAAGTAGAGGGATACTAGCTTGTAATGACTCTTTCCAAAAACACTTGAGCCACAACCTCAGCTGAAATCTATTTGACCGATAATAGAAAATAAACAATACAACAAAGTTCTTTGACCTGTGTTTCTGTGGTTTCTAATCAAAATATTGTGCAATTATCTGGGTGAAAGGAGACAGCGTAGGCTTGGGTGTGTGTGTGTGTGTGTGTGTGTGTGTGTGCAACGCCACCCTCAGTTATCACTACAGACACACAACTTACGTCTGCACTACTCGATTATTGGGATATCTGCCATGCGGATGTCATAACACACAGACACGAATTTTGATGTTTGTAACCTGATTTAAAGTGCAGTGAAACGACCAACAAACAGACCCACAGACACGGGTAAATAGCAGCAGACATAAGGATGACACTAGAAAGGTTTTGTTGGAACATCATCCAGAATGTTTTCTTCATAGTGTACATTAATTTACGATATAGATATATTGATTTAACATTTTTCACTCCGATAGACTGTACATTGTCAGCCAAATTCAACAGTCCGCCACTAATCGGTCACTTATATTGCATTGATGATCAATATATTCAACCCTCTTTGGTAGCCAACTCAATGGGTTGCTGATAAAAATGAGTTATCAGTGTCAGTGCAGGCACAGAAACATTCAGGATACGAGCACTTCAGTCGTAGCAGCACAACTGTGGTGAAGCAGACGAGGATAATCTCCATGCACCAGGAAATTCTCATTTACTAGTAAATGTGTTGATTTAGCCCCGGATGTGCAACAGTTGATGTCTAACTTTCCACAACCCTGAACAAATTGGGGAGTGATTCTGTTTTTCCAAAGTCCACGCTTATGGCATTCCCGTCTTGTCTTCTCTCGACCTTTTGTGCATCCTATTAACTGGAATGTTTTTGACAAAGTAACATATTGTAAGTCTGTTTTGTTTTTGTTTTTAGTTACATATTTAATTCAACTTATTTATTGATCTTAATCTGTACTGAAAGCCTACACGGAGAGTGTGTGAAATACTTTGACATTTTATGGAAAAAAAATTCTGAGACATATAAATCATCCATAATTGCATACATTTTTCTTCATAGAGTCATGGAAAAAAATAGACTTTTACCACCTATATCATCTTGGCAAGCACTGTCTTCAACAAGTGTACAAGCCCTGACCATGCAGCACTTCCAAGAAGTTTACGTGAAGATGGGCGTCACAGTGCCCTTCTCTTTGACTCCGTCTGGACTAAGGTGCCATTTATATCAGTCTCATGGCTATAAATATCCATCCGAGGCATAACCATCATACAGCAAGGGGAGTGGCAGGGTAAGGAGTTGAGAGAGAAGGAGGGAAGACAGACAGTTATGAAGCATAAACATTGTGAGAGTCATAAACCTTCAGGTGAGCTAGGATGTCACCGAATTGTAGTTTTAAAGAGCCAAACAACCCATCTCATGAGTCTCGAGCAATTACAGTCACTCCTTCACTGCCAGTTAATTACCAGCTTTCCAGTGGGAAAGAAATTGAACATGAACAAAAAAGATGGAGACAAAATAAAACCAAACCAGACAGAAACAGCACCAAAGAGGTGTTGGGGCATCTTGCCACGAGAACAATTAGCTTTTACATCTCACTTAGGAATCTACAGGAAGAAAGAACAGAGTCCTCCCAAAAGAATCCCCCCATTTGGTGTAAATGATGCCGTCAGAACATTATCTAATAGGCCAGTCCATAAACCCTTTGTCTTCAACAGGGTTGATTTGTGGTGAGTGAACATCCACCGCCCTGTGGTCTGTAACTGTGTTTACAGTCCAGCAATCATTTCCTGAGATTCTGTCTTACATTTGTCATCCTTCTAAGCCTATCACAGTAACTATTTATGTTGCATGATATGGCCTACGAATAACCGCATTCCATCTGTCCGTATTCAACAACCCTTTCCTGCTTTCAGTGTTGTGGGTGGGCGGAGAAGCGTGCAGCACCCTCGATGGGTCCCACACGGATTACAGAACATAAAGAGATGTACAACCATTCACTCGCACATTCACATGGACGGACAGTTCACATACTCTTATTAACGTACGGTCCGGAGACGCTAACAGGCACCCGGTGAACATGCAAAGCTCCACATCCAGGCTCCAGCTGGCCAAGAGGTTCAGACCCTGTGTGCCAGGCACGCTAACTGCAACACAACCATGGAACAACTGCGCGAAAACATTTCTTTTTAGCTGTAAAAAAACAAACACTTTATGCTAAAGCTGGAGTTAGCATGGTCACAATAATTCAAACACCAATTCTAGCGACTAGGTAATTCAATTATAGAGTATAAAACCTGCATTCTACACACATGATTAATGAGGATTCTTCAACTTTCAGGTCATCGTGCTCACAATGCAAAAAGATAACTGGTTCCAACTTTTCTTGGCTACGCACGTCTCCACAACATATGCTCCGGTGACCTGAGCTCCTACTGGAAATACTGTAGACTACCGTGCAACACATTAATAGATCTGACCTTTGTCCATTTATCAACACCAAATGTAGTCAATGATAATGTGCATACTTGATGTCATTGAATTAAGCACCGCAGCTGCGACTGTCCTGCTTTCCCATGAGCTTCTGCATGTTGCGGTCAGCTGATAGTAAATGCACATCTTGTCCTACCTTAAAATAGCCGCCCTCATACAGGGTGTTGGGGGGCCCAAAGATGGCCACTTCCCAGTTGTAGAGATCGGACTCCTCCACCAAAGTGATGCGGAAACCCTCCACTGGCTGTTCCTGCAGAGACTTCAATTCCATCATCAGGGCCTTCTGGGAGCTCGGGGTCGCCTGGTGGGCCATGATAATCCCACTTCTGTCCTTTAGTGGCCACAGATCAGCAAAAGGTCAGAGGGGAAACATGGCGGGGTGGACAGAAACATGATGAGTTTGTTGGCAATATCTCGCTCCTTGCTCTCTGCCATGCCACATTTTGAGGTTTCTGCGAAGAGGGCTCTAAGCAACGATCTCCACACTGTTTGCAATGACAGCTGTCTTTCTGAAACAACGCTAGTGACAACAGAAACGGCGAAATCCCGCGCAGAGATGAGCCCGGCTGCGTGAGAAACTCAAACCCCCACACGGAATGATGTGGCCTGCCGAGCTAGCTTAATCATTTGGGTGTTTGACCAGCACTTTACTTGGGGGGTGGGGGGAGCAAAGTTGAAGGAAAATTCAAAAAAAGTGTTTTACCTCAGTCTCCTTGTAACGTAACTGTAATGTGTGTTGGTGTCGTTACAGATGAAAACTGTGGGGGAAACTCATTGGTTGTCCATGTTAGCCTCGCTCTGTCTTGACAGGAGCAGTGGATTCCCCGCTGTTGCCACGGGCTGATCCTCGTGTTGTGTTGCCCCGAAATTCTTTGTGTGCCAGTGTTGACAGTTTACATGGAGCTCGTATCGGTCAAAGTCAGCGTCTCCGGTGGCTCATTCCCGGGGCTCAGACGCGAAAACCCGGTCTTCCTGACATCGCTCCCGTGTCGTCGGCTCGTACTCGGAACGGGCGCTCAGCTGATCTTTGCTTGTTTGTGTTTGTTTATCTGCTCCCTGGCTGTCTCAACTTCTCCACACGTCAGCTAAAGCCCCCTCGCGGAACAACTTCGCCTGGAATCGGGAGTGTTTTCCGCTCCCCGCTTGGCCCCCGCGGCGCAGCGGCCGAGTCGAAAGGCGGACGAATTCGAACCGACGCCTCGCGGAAAGGGCACAAAAGTCAGCGGGTTTTAAACATGCGAATTAACTGTGATTTGGATCGATTTTTATTTTCCTCCTATCGATGCTTCCGGCTATCATTGCGCGTGTCTGCAGTACGTAACTGACGCACTGCCGCCGGACGTACGTGCGTGCGCGCGCCCGACGTTCGATCAGCTCAACTCAGGGAAATTATTATTTGTGTGTTATTTGTGCTCGTTCCATATTTACAATAAATATTAATGTGTATTTTTGGTTTATTATTCTGTAATTACACTCCTAACAAACTGCATCTTATTGAGTGATTTAACTACAAGGAGAACTTGTAGTAGAACCAGCTTGTTTCTCCTCTATTCAGAGCATAATAAAGCTACTACTAACACGACTAATAATTACCTTTCTTTTTTTACTTTTACCACTTTTTCACATTTGAATTGATTCAATTGAATCTATATTTTATGTACATGTATGTGATTGCACGGTGTCCTAGAGTTTCGAGTAAGGTGCCTTGAATAAATGATAATTATTAGCATTATTACTAATGATAATGCAATCAATATTCTAATAAGAATGATAATGATAATAATACTACCTGCTTAATGCATCTCAAAAATATATTTTTGCACTATCCCACTATCTCCATCTCTAGATAGATAGAAAGATGACTTTATTAATCTCCCGGGGGGGAATTAAATCATCGTAGCATCTGGGTATGTCAGATAACAATAGGGTAAGAAAAATATGAAAACAAAAAACACAAATAAAAATATTAATGCGAAATACAAATATACAATTAGAAAAACATGCAGTGGATCAGATTGGTGTATTACTGTTAATTAAGGTTCTCCAGGTCAGTGACCCCAGGTAGATAAGATAAGATAATAAGAGGCAGATGTGTTGAAGAGTCTGATGGCACCAGGCAGGAACGATCTCTTGTATCATAACTGGGTACTCTACCCACAATTCAAGCCGTACAATATTTATATTTATATTATATTTCTACATTCCCCAGGACATCTTGCTCATCATCATTTTATTTTTACAGCTCCCGCTGTTCACCTGCATTTTCTAAGCATTCACTGCGCAAGGCATTTCTTTTATCTTTTTGTATTTTTGTTTTGAATTTGTTTGTATATATTGTACATAGTCTTTGTTCATTTGCATATATAACCCTTATTTGCATATTCTTGCTGTAATTATTATTTGCAAACTTTTCTACCCTGAAATGCTGCTATGATAATTGAATTTCCCCCGTCGTGGGATCAGTAAAGCATATTCATATCTTTTCATAATAATGAATATTCTTCTTTCGGCTGTAAATCAACTTCCTCAATCTAGCCCTATTCTCTGTATCCTCTTCTCTCTCACCAAGGAACTTCATGTTCTCTTTCACTACATCCATAAATCTCCATTCTGGTCTTCCTCCAGACCTTTCGCCTGGCAGGTCAAACCTCAGCATCCTTCTACCTCGATCCACACTATCCCTCTTACGCACGTATCAGAATCATCTCAGTCTGACCTCACTGACTTTATCTCCAAATGATAATCGTCATGATAATAAATAAATAAATATTTGGGTGGCATGGTGGCGCAGTGCTTAGCGCTTTCGCTTCACAGCTATGTCCATGGGTCTATTCCAACAAAGGAGTGTGGAGTTTGCATGTTCTCTCCTGTGTCTACAGGTTCCCTTCGGTTTCCTCCAATAGTCCAAAAACAGCAGTAGGCTCACTGGAGAACCCGAATTGCCCAGGCGTGTGAATGACAGGGTGAATAATTGTTTGTCTCCACTTGTAGCCCTGTGATTGAATGGTGACCGACCCCATGTGAACCCCGCCTCTTACCCAATGACAGCTGGGATAGCCTCCAGTCCCCTCCCCCACCCCACCCTGAGTGCTATACCTAAGCAGCATAGATGACGAATGAATAAAAACATTTGCGGAGCACCTTCCATCAAAGATCTGTTCAAGTGAAAAGGGTCCAGAGTAGAATGCAAATGACTAAAGACACACAGTACGGTCATTTAGTCCACCTATCCTATGAATTGTGGGAGCAGAAGGTGTTAGATGCTTCCAGTTAACCCACTGTTTCTGGATGTAATATACTATATGTGGAAGTAATATATGTGACATACTGAAACCAAACAACATTTTTCAGCTATTTCAGAATGTCTAATGGAATGATGCTACAAATGACTTGGGCAGCATGAAAATCAGGTGCGGACCTTAAAGATACATGATTATAAACAGGGTTTTTTTAAACTATTGTTTAATCCCACAGAAATGTGTACTACCAAGATACTCAAAGCACCTGTATGTGAACTCCCAACTTACTTTGTTCTTATCCCTATTGTATTGTCAGGATAAACAGGAGAGCCGTCAGGGCCTTTGATTTATGTGCCATATGTCACACCTTGATGATGATGAGTTCTATCAGTGATTTATTCCTCTGGCATTGTATCATCTGCGTTTGATGCAACTGGTTTTTCTACTTGTCTTACCGCTGCTCTATTCCCATATCTGTACCACAATCTCGAACTGTACACAATCATGGCAGCTTGTTGTCACTGTGCCATTCCCGGATTTTTAAAATTTTTTATTCCCAGTTTTCTCCTGTAATCAACAGAGTCTTGACTATGTTCGAAAGTACTATGAATTCCCTTCGTCCCAAGGAAAACCAGTGTACCCTTTTATAGTTGATAATGTGTTTTCGAGTTGAAATGGAAAATTATTTAGGCCGATGCACGGATCTTTACAGAATGTGATACATGTGATTAAACTCATTTGCAGATGTAATTTGGAGTTTATCAGGATTCTTAGAAAAATTGGTTGATAACCCAAGTAGATTAGCTGCCAGCACTGTCTCAAGAGTCTAATTGATTGCATTATCAAATGGTCCTGAGTGTTCAGAATATTTTATCTTTGGTACACAGCAAAGAACTAATTCAATTCAGTTTATCTGTCTTCATTTATCCGACCATCAAGAGCACGCATCCAGAATACTTACTGGACAGGGAAGAGACTTGAATGTCCTCTTCTTCGGTGAGATTTCAAGGCAGTTGACGATCTCAAGACCTCATGAGGACCTCAGGACACCTTTTTCCAAATTAATTCAATCACATTCCCTGTGAAAAGGTCAAGCTGTGATGTCACAAAGGGAGGGCAGTCTGTAACCTGACAGTGAACGGCATTTGTCAGGGCGCTTGTTTTACAAAGGGAAGCTGTTATGTGTCCTGCACGTGCAGAAAGAACGGAAACAAATGATGTCATAAAGCATCGCACACTCACTCCCAGTACCCTTCTGGTCAGTGACTTTTCATTGCGTGATATCACAGCTTCCAGCGATAAATGTGTTTTAAAGAAAATGAGGACTGAGGTTGAACGGAGCTGTGGTGATGATGCAACTCAGTCGATGCCGACCAATTTAGAACAGCACTGGAAAAGACGTGAATGGGGCTTCAGGATCAAGAATAAGCTTTATTGGCAACGTACGTTCAAACATTCAAGGAACTTGGCTCGGGTTCTGGTAACACCATGTAGGTAAACAAAGAGTGGAAAAAAGAAGGGGACAGATGAACTTTGAAGACAACTTTGGCACCAATAATACGAACCTCAAATAGGACTTAGTGCAGCTCCATTGATGCCAAACAACTTGAACCCTCCATGAGCAAGATGATGAAGACGACCTTTGGCGTAGCATCCTTCTTGTATGGTGGGCAACTTCCCTATCTCCGACACGGCCCTCTGTGATACCGAAACTTCTTTTTAATAGAGTATGGAAGCATTAGAGCAACTGCACACACACACACAAATGGGACAAATGTCAAGGCAATCAAGATCTCCTTTCCCAACTTTAGAATATTTCATCACCTTTTCCCCCTTAGTGTATATTCCTTTAACATTCATACATAATTGTGACGAAAATAGCAGATAGGATGGCAGGAGGAGACCTTTAAATCCACGATCAAAGTCAGGTGGGAAGCCATAGAATGAAGGAATTTCAACCCAAGAGGCAAATGCAATGAAAGGTAAGTTATTTGATTAAGAATTGAATTTGAGGGAAAATTTGCACACACACACACACATACACATCATCAACAACAAATGAGGGGAAGAGGACGCACTAACGACAAATAATCTTGAGCAAGCTAAAGATAACGGAAAGTTATTTCAGTAATACACGACAGGAAATCCGATGGATTTGAACTCACTGAACGTCTCCTCATTTATCATACAGGAACTGTATGCTTAAAAAAAAACCGACAAAATTAAACTGACGGTTTGATAAATGTTTGGGCATGAATGTGGAGCTGAGGATGTATATGCATACATATATGTCATTTTCTTTTTCAGAATGACTGAACGCAGCTCTGAAAGCATTGAGTACATTGCAAGTCCATGGACACAGAAACCTGTCAGGGGAAAACAAGAGGAAACCCAAGCAATGAAATTCAGAGGGTATTACACAAATTCTATTGCAGACTACGATGGAAATTAAACCAGACATAGTTAAAAAAATATATATAATTCATCGTTAATTGCACTATTTCCTGGATTACTTCTAAAGAAATGCCTTTATTTAGTTATTTAATCACAGAGTTATTTTCTGTACCAAACAAAAAGCTGCAGCACCTGGAAGTAATGACATGTTGTTTTGTCGTCATGCGACTTGAGTGACGTCTGACAGGAAACCAGTGGAAGGGAGTTTGACAAACCAAGATGGCGTCTCACGTTGAAGCAGGAAAGAGGTTTCACTCTAAATAAAACTCACACGGGGGGGATAGTTTAATTTGAAGCGGCTCCCGAACAAGAAGGGGTTTGGACTTTAGAAGAGTAAGACGGAACAGATACAGGTCAGAAGCGTGTGTGTTTATTTGTTTGCCCTGTTTTGTCTCGGGGCGGTGGCGGCAGTCTTTACTGTCCTATACAGCCACATAATATTACCCAGGCCACTGTTCAAGCTAGCTGTTACAGCATGCTATCAAGGTAGTTCCCCCCTGCTAGAACTATCCATTTTGAATGTATTCTAAAAAAAAAATCTTAACATATTGTTCTTATTCAAACTTCATACTTAATGATAGCTGCCAATGGCTGTCGGTTGCTTGCGCTTTGAATGTGTGAGATGACTACAAGAGCGGACAGCTTAGCTTGTTGCTAATTGACATTATGTTAACTTCTGTTTTGGTACGGAATGCCGTGTTTTCGGCATTTGCTTGCTACATTACGAGTCATACTTCCAGAGAGTTTTGAACTGCGCTTCAAGATGGGAAATAGTACCGAGATATGAAAAACGAAAGAAAAAGCGATTCCTTGTGTCGTATTTTTTTTTCTTACTGCTGTTTTAACCTAGCTAGCTTAGCCATCCCATCTCGACATTTAGGTTATCAAAATGACTCGTGATAAACTTTAACTGTATTTTCTGTGATAGAGTTTTGTTAGTCTAGCTCGAAGTCGGGTTTAGTAGAATGTCATTTATTTTTTCTTTGACTATGATTACCTGTGCACTGCCCAGTTCGAATGATTTAATGTATATGAAATCTGATAATCAGACCACAATGGTCCTGCTCATGTTTTACTTGCAGACAACCTGAATGTTTTCATTTGTCACTACTTTAGGCTTCCATCGCAATATGTTTATTTAACTATCTGCAGCTACCAATTACTTTTGGGATCAGTAGATGATGGCTCTCCAAGTGAGCTTTTGTTATGCAACCAAGTGCCAAGATTTCATGCCAGCAGTTTAAAACCTTTTTTTGGCTAATGATGTTTTACTTAAAGGAGAACATAGTCAGGTTTACATTATCTGATGCATATAAATTGTCAACTGCTTTCCTAAATAAAGCTATTGACTGACATGCTGCTGACTTATAATTCCCCTATGAGAGACATAGAAATGGATACAAATGCACAAGCAAGCACCTTTCTCGCAGAACCAGAAATCATCAATAACATTTGCTTGCCAATGAGCACAATTTTATCCCAAATTTCTGAGGAAAAGAACTACTTTGTTGGCAAATTAATAAAATGTAATCTAAATCTTAGTTTAAAGTTCACTAAAAATATTGGGGAGGATGTACAAAGATTTGTGTTTTGGCAAATTTGTAAGTCATCAGATGTCGGTGCAAAGTGATTATTTATCAATTGCCAATACTTCAACTGAAAAGAGCTTTAAGTGTTTGTTTTTTTACTCTGCACTACGCCACAGATCAAAGTTCTTCTTTTAGTGGATGAGCAAACACTAGTGTACTGTGTTAATGAAGTCAGCCATTGTTCGGCAGCATGAACAAATGGATTATGTGAATTTAGCTTCAACAGAGTGGAACCCTACAATGCCAATTGAAGAGTGGGAAAGAATCACTTCAACAGCACGTATCATTACTCTTTGGGTTTCACTGAAACTTGTGCAGAACCATTTTCTGGTTAACAGCAACAGACAAAATGTCCTGCCTGATCGATGCAAGTTATGAAAGTTTGTCCGGGTTGTTTTCATGATCTTGACTCAAAGTATGTTTTAAGATAAAATGAGCTATGGCTTAGTTCTTATTAAAAGAAAAAAAAACACTCGGTACTCCGGCTGTTCTTATTAACTCATCAACCAACATGTTTGTGTTTTTCATAGTCTCTAAATGGCTTCGAGGAAGTCTGGATCAGATGCATACTATAATGGTGAGGCCCTATTTATATCTTCTTGATTGTCTATGTTGAAGTTTAAAATTTTGAGCAGCTTGTGATTGACTTTTTTTTTTTTTTTTTTTATTTCATAAAGGACCCATCAGCTACCTTGAGGATGTTCCCTTTAAGATCAACGAGAAGTTCCGCTGTCCAGCTAAAGTTGGGCTTCCTGTCGGCTTCTGTTTGCCAGACTGTAACTCTTTGTTGATTGACACACAGGTAAGTAACATTAAAAGTTAGTGGTGTTGACGGTGTGGTCTCCCGCACTCATATCCAGGTCCACTGCATCCCAGTTGCATTTAACTGTTCTTGTCTTCTTTGCCTATAATGGAATCAAAGTGTATTGGGTTCCTCCGAGTATGCATAGTCACTGTTTTGATTTTGATTTTTGTTGTCGTGCAGAAGCAGCCTCTTTTAGGAACTGAATAAGTTGACACCTTGTATAAGAACTATCTGTATGAGAAGAACTAGAAGATTACTTTTGCAATCAAATTATGTGCATATTTTACTAATTATTAAAATGTTTCTGTTACTCTGCAATTCCAACAGTATGACTTTTCTCTGGAGAGGCGCAATGTACAGTGGGCAATTGAACTGGCTGATGCCCGAGCAGCAGAGGCCAAAGCAGAGGAGGCAGCAGCAAAAAATGAAGCAGAAATTAAGGATTGTTTGGCTAAGGCTCAGGACACTGATAATGGTGGAGGAACAAAACCTCGGTCTGCCACAGAAGACCAGGACCTTTTACCACCAGCAATGAATCCTGTCCTAGCTGGACTGAGTCACAATGCAATCCTCACGCCACTGCCAGCACCAAGCCTTGGCCCCAGGAAAACCCAGCCCAGCACCCCTCAGCCACATAGCCTCAACTTAGCTGACTTTGAGCGGGAAGAGGACCCCTTTGACAAGCTGGAGCTTAAAACTTTGGATGATAAGGAGGAACTGAGGAACATTCTTCAGAGCCAGCCCCAACCTCCACCGCCTTCTTCTGTATCTTCAACAGAAGTTACCCAGCTTGGGCCAGCCTCGCGTGGGAACAGCCCTTCTCCTCCAAGCACAACCACCAGCCTCACGGGGAAAACAGGCTTTACTCATAAACCAAACGGATTGGTTGCCTTGCTGGATATGGACAGAGTCGGGAACCCTGGGAGAGCAGGGTTTGACTCAGATGATCGGCCATGTAACATCCGCTCTCTTACTTTTCCAAAACTTTCTGATTCTGCAGACACTGACCCAGTGAGGT
Organism: Fistularia tabacaria; assembly: GCA_901007705.1. Taxonomy (NCBI): domain Eukaryota; kingdom Metazoa; phylum Chordata; class Actinopteri; order Syngnathiformes; family Fistulariidae; genus Fistularia; species Fistularia tabacaria. Next base: position 81,936 of record CAAKHD010000891.1, on the reverse strand, counting down.
ACAGCCTAATCCCTGCACCTGTCCCTGCCTCCCGACAAAACTTACCCAACGGCAGCCCATCAACCGTACCCAAAACCCAAGTCACTTTTAGACCTGAGCCTCCCAGCAACAAGAGTGGCACATCCAAACTGGTAAGCAAGACACCATTGGAACAAAGCTATGAATTTGCCTGGTGATGTAAATAGGTAATCCGATTGACAGTCATTTTGTGTTTACATTAGGCTAACCAAGGATCTGGATCTGCTGGTCTGCCATGTGGCGGAGCCCTGCTCAGTATGACCCCCAGCGAACGGCAGTGTGTAGAAACCCTTGTAGGCATGGGCTATTCCTACGAAGGTGTTTTACGTGCCATGCAGAGACAAGGGCAGAATGTGGAGCAGGTGCGACTCCCCCTCACACCAGTTCATAGAAATTTGAATCCTTAATATATTCAGCATCTGACCTTCATAAAATAATCATTTTGGGTGCTTGTCATTTTTTTTTCACTGGAGTCCAGTGGTGTGTAAATATAGGTTCGCCATGAAATAAAGGCATCGCATTAATATTGCAGTCTGTTGTTTTACAAACTATGGCATGTGAAACTCTGCTCTGCCAAGCTGAAACAGTATTTTCAACATGTCCAATACATGCCAACTGTTGAATCATAGCGATATAAAGCAAAATTTGTTGGATCTTGTCATCTCGTTTTGATTGAAAGATTTGTGAAATAACATTCTAATGCCATATTGTTGAAAATAAATTGGAGTTTCAGTGATATTGATACCTTGCTCTTTTTTATTGAAATAATAAACTATCACAATGACTGGATAGAAACTCTTGCAGAGAACGTCTTATGAAGCATGATGAGATATATATTAACAGACAGATCATTGCTGTTGTCATCAGGTTTTTGCCTTTGCTTTTCTTATAACAAAATTACTTATCAAGGCAGTTTTTAATACTGAATCCTTAATTCTGAAACCAAAATGCTCACCAGACAACATTCCAGAAACTTTTGACCCCCCCCATGGATTTTGTCTCCCGGAGAGGTGATTGGGACTCCCAAGATTCTGACACTATGATTTGTTTTTCATGAAATATTTACTTTTGCTCCAAAGCAAAGCACAGTTGTCGTCAGTGCTGTGGAGTAAATGTTCAAAGTTTTATGTAATTGTTCAAACATACTCGTCAAAATGGAGAATAATCTGTTCATGGGATCAAGGATCGCATAGCTCAATAGAGGCAAGACTCACTATTAATTCCTGTCCTAATAAGTACATTTTTAAGCTTTTTTTCTGAGAAATAACCATAGACATATCAATGTGACCTATTTTTCAATATTTATTTATCATATACTTACTGTTTGTCCAAGGTACTGGACTATCTGTTTGTCCACGGACGCCTGTGTGAGCGGGGCTTTGATGCAAGTGCAGTCGAAGAATGTTTAGAGATGTACCAATGTTCAGAAGAAAAGGTTTGTAGTTTTGGCCAGTTGTTCACTACATCCCGAGTAAATAAAGTTAATTTTTTGTATGTGTTTTCACTTTAATTATTAACATCACAGAGAAAGGAACACGTCATTGTTTTGCCAACTAGGGAATCCTGTTACTTTGTTTGGATGTGTTTGTTTGGTAAAAAGCTTTTCTCATCCTCTCCAGGCATTGCAGTTCCTGGAGCTAATGTCAAGATTTGGAGAAATGGGATTTGAACGGGACGCCATCAAAGAGGTGCTGCTGGCTCACAACAATGATCAGGACAAGGCTCTCGAGGACTTGATGGCACGAGCTGCTGCTAGCTGAGCCAAGCAAAGCTATCGACCACAGCCCATCCCGAGGGTTGCCTCCCGCTACCACCTAACACAGTCCCTTTCCTTCTGCCTACCTGATCACACCATGCCCTGCCCTTGCCTTGGCATGGAAGGGACAGCTGGGAGACAGTCATGTTTCGCTCTGTTCTAACCTGTATTGTCTCTGCACTTCTTAAAGACTGTGTGCCAAGACTAGAGGGGATCAGAGTGCAACAATACTTCACAGTGCTGTTTCTGTCTTACAAGTCCTGGGTGTAGGTTCCAGGAATCGGTACTGCTAGGTTATTCGAGACTTGGGATAAATATCTTGAAATGGAGAGAGGAACGGGAAGATTTGCGTCGTGGTGTTTTTGATGCTGTTTTGATTTGCTTCCATTCGGAAGTGTGAAGCTCGCTGCATGTAAACCTGCAGGTCCGAATAAGAACTGGTGGCACTACCAGTTTCAACTTCTGATATTCCTTAACAATGCTGCCATCTTCCACTGCTCAGTGCAGACTTAGTAAGTGGTTGAGAGTATAGGCTTTCTCAAAACTGAACCAAGAAACAGAAGTATAAAAAAAGACAGAAGGGTATTAAATGTGCAGTCAGCAGAGAGCAACGTATCCGCTCTGGTGCCTTGCACCCAGTTCTGTTCTGTTTTACACTTTCATTCATGTCTCTTATCAGTTTGTCTGGGCACTTTTTCATGTGAATTTAATGATTTCAACTTTCTGTTTTAGCATTTTTCTTTAGAGATCCATGTTCACTATAACTCGACACAAGTGATACTACTGGCCCAGTCCACTCATCGATCTGCACTGGAATGGCCTGCTAATCAGGCAGGATGAGATGGGGGATGCTCCCCTGCAGGAAATATAAATATCCTAAACCCCACTAGCATAGGCACGTCACTTACTGCACAGCGACATGTTTCATGGTTTTCAAGTTATTTAAAATAGTACACTGACACTTTCATTTACATATGTAGAGTTTGTTATAGTAATGTAAGTTAACTTACAAAAGTGATGCTTTTAACTCATTTGTTTGCAGACTGGAACAGAGAGAGGGGATTAAAAGAAACAAAATATGACTTTTATAAGCCAAATCACAGTGCAATAGAGACCTTTCTTATTGTGTAACTGATTACTGGCACTTTGGGCCTCAGTGATTATTGGGATGTCACGGAGGTATCCAAGCCTTTCTGTGGAAATGGATGTAGCTAGAAAAGGTTTGATTTCAGTGAGTTGGATCATTTTTTTTATTGGTTTTGATCCAAAAAAACTAATCACACATTTTTGTTAAACTTGTCCATACCTTTTTCTGTGTCATAAGAAATTAGTTATTTTAATCGTGATTTGTTGGCTTTTCTCATAAAAGAAATCCCCAAATGAGCACTTTCCTCATGGCGAAACACGCTTCCTTTGAATGAATTGGGTTTCTTAACAATAATCCAGGACCCTCCTAATGTGATAATGGAATTCCTGAGTTCCACTGATGTCTCTCTCGCTCTCTCACTGTCACTCGCTGACATCAACGAGAATTGCAAAAAAAAGACAAGGATCCCCAATTTTTGGAGTTTCCTAAAATGTGAAACTGAAAACTGGTTCTCTTGCTTGCCCTAGAATTATGACTTTTTCTGTTTCCCAAAATGAAAAAAAAAAATCTAAGCTGCATTCTATTTTTGAAAGACCTTGGGATTGACAGATCTGGTTGTCGAGCTGTTTGTTGCCAAAACATGTTTTACCTGATGGACGTGAAATATTGATGACCTGCTATCAGTTTAACACCAAGGACCATTACATAGTAATTGCAGTAAAGCAAGGGCTGGAACTTTCTTCATGCTCTGCACTCTACATTGTTTGGACTGCAGTTAGCATGCTTGTAGAATGCTTTAACACACTTCTAAGTATCACGAACGTAACCCAGGATTAACCCAGGATTATCTGATTTAATTACAATTCTTCAATTCGACTCCATATAATTGCCGTTGAGCCATTTTCAGTGTACTTGCACAACTATAAGGAGATGCATGACGACGGCTCAGATGTTTGACCCATGTTCCAAACTTTAACATTTTTTAGTCTGATATGTGGTTGACATTTTCTTTTCATCCAGTTATGTCTTTCATTGCATTCCTTATTGATTTCTTGTCATTAAATAAGGCAAAAGGTTCATGTACCTTACAGACACACAAGGTGGAGTCATTGTCGTCATATGTTGGGAATTCCGAATGTTGACTTAACCTTTCGATAACAGTGGCACAAAAGGACATGAATGCCATTTCATTGTTTCCGGACTTTTGTGAGACGCGATCGAGCTTTATGGGCATGACATGCCGGCTTTTCACTTCCTTCTCAGTTACCACATAGTGAGAAAACATTGGTTCGAATGAATATTCATGACCTTATTAAAAGGTGAGTGTTCTTCCTCTTTCTCCTGACATGTTATTTGCATAGTTTTTATTTCCCTCACCGTGCTCTCAAAATTTCCACATGATCATTGTATGTTTGATGTCAAATATTCTCAAAGCAAAATGTTTTTCATAGTCATAGTCTCAAGTAAAGCTCTTTCATATTTAATGTGCTGGAGAGGAAGTTTTAACCCGTTACTCTCCGCTTTCCATTGTAAATCTGTTGTATTCTTACTCTGTTTAGTCAACAAGACAACAACAACACAAAGCTATGTGTCCAAAGCGGCATTGTCAGTGGTAACTGGAAACATCCAGCTGTGGCGTTGTCAGCAGAATAATAATTTTCAACAAAACTGAGGCCATAATGGTTCTGCCAAACCAAGAACACAGAATAACCATTACTCAAGGTCCACGGTGTCCAGTGATTTGTGTACTCTCAGAAGTTAAAAATAGAAACTTTGTCAGTTTTAAATAAAAGTACAATTGCATCCTTATTGGTAAGTATTAAAAGTGCTCTGCCAGAGCTCCTGAAAATGATTCATCCAAAATGGTAGTAATCCAGAAAATATTATGGCAAAGTGACCAAACCACCACTGAAAGAACGATAACTCCCAAGTCCAACATTCATGAAAAGGAGCTACAACATTTTAATGCCACTCTTTATCTAAATATTTGAAAAGGTATAAAAAAAAAAAAAACCTGCTTCTTACTGATAAATCAGTGCTTTTCAGAACTCGTAGAATAAGATATAGTTTGACTTTCATGATTTAACCCAGGCTTTCATGAAATAGGCCCCGATATTCGAATCAAACGCTTAATCCAAAAATTCTATAAGCAGTACATAAAAACAATTGCAGCTCACTAATGAATCAATTCCTCTCAGAATTTGATTGATAGGATGTGGTTTGTATATTATATATTACCTGAAGTCTGATATTTGTAAAAGAACCTGATATTTTAATCGAACACTTCATCTAAATACTTGCAGTATGTAGAAACAACTGCTGCTCACTGGTAAACCAATGCTTTTCAGAATTCATGATAGGAATTAGTTTGTATGTTTTCTGAGTTAACAAGTGAGACTTTCAGAGAATGATCTGAGATATTTTTTATGTCATTCTAAATATCTAAAAATGTAAAAGAAAAACTGTCATGATAAATCAATACTTTTCAGAATTCGTATCACAGGATATAGTTTGGCTGTTTCTTATTCTAAACGAACACTTAATCTAAATATCTACGGCATATTAAACAACGGCGACTTGATGATAAATCCATACTTAAAATATTTCAATAAATACGTTCTGTCGTACTGTTGTTGTTTTAAGTTATAAACCATCACCTTCTCATGAAAACTAAATCATCCGCTCAGTGTTTTGACGCACGTTGCGTCAGCGCGCACGCAGCACGCTCGCCTCTACGCACGACCTTGTTTTTGTTGATGTGAAAGTGAGTGCGACTGCGCGCCGTGCTATGCTAGCCTCCCGACGCCGCTGACGCTACTCGCCGAGGAAAAAAAAAAAAGAAGAGTCCTGTGGCCGTAACACTTCTCCAGTCTGACTTGTGTGTTGTATTTCAGAAGCGCGGGAAGTAAGCTAAGGATAGTTACTCAGCGATATTCATCGCCGGCGACTAACCAACGTCTCCCATATGTAATCGCCCTTGCTTGTCATCGGACGCCGCTAGCTAGGGCCGAGGAACAAAATCGTATATCGCCATTATATGATCCAGTGTCCAGCTTCACTTCTACCCTCCATGTGGGTGAGGGAATTGTGTGTGTCAGATTATGGCGAGAAAAACAGTTAGCAGGAAAAGGAAGGCAGGAGAGCCCAAGGACCAACAACAGGTAGGCGGAAACCGGTGTCGATCGAGCTGGCTGAAGGAGCGAGCTTCGTGTGTTAACATGCTAACTAGCACAGCGCTAGCTGATTTAAGCTGTCAGGGGCAGGGCTAGACTCGGTCCAACGGCTAAAAACTACAATACACTGTCAAATTATCCCCATAACAGACACAACGTTGGTCTCGTTTCAGAAATATAAGCGTCGATATCAAAATTCCGGTATCCGATTGGATATACGTTAGCCAACGGTAGTTAACAACACTACAGCCAACGTTAGCTTTAGCATTAGCTAGGTTATCTGAAAATATGTAGGTGTTTTCAAATTGTAATCACGATCAAACACACCCATCGTAGATCTATAACGTCGACAAACACACCACCAACTTTTAGCTATGTATTCAAGTAAAATTCCCCGTAAATGTATACGTTTTTTCCTCATCGTGGTTCGTGGATTATAACTTGACTGCAGCTATTCAGCCGTGGTTAACGTTTACCGGTACGGTAACAACGACAATAGAAGACGGATTACCGTAACCAGTTAGTCCACTATCAGTTAGAATATCGGTTCCCTTCAAGTAACCTGAATGAGTTTTGTCGATCCAAAATACGCGTAAACACAGCAACATAGACAATTTGGTTCATGTAAACAAATATCAGCCTCCTTCGTTTACATTCATTTTACTCGGACCTTTCAACTGTACACAGTGAAATAGCTCTGGTTGCAGAGTATGAGGCACACAAAATAAAATCCGTCCAACAAATTAAAAACACTTGCAGAAATTAATTTGAATGGAAGGCCTTTCTGCTCTTGTTTCTTTTTTTTTTTTAATTCAATTTTCATCCTGAGCTCTAACATACTAACAATTGTTCCATCAGCTTTCCTGTTAGCCTTTCAAATATAAACATGTTATTTTTAACATTCGCTAGATTGTAGTCTTTGTTGCGGATATGTGGATCAGGTTAGGTAGAGTACAAAAATCTAGGTACACTTCTCATGTGGCCTGCTGTGGGGGATTTTGTTTAAATATTTCATGTGTTGTGTGTTTGCCAGTGTGGATCATGTTGTATTTTGGAGCTCACTTAATGTAGCTGGGAATAAGCAATTTTGAACACTTTCAACTTTTGGAAAAAAGCAACTTTCACAATTTTTTCCTTTTATTGCAATTCGACTCATAATTGAGGCCCTGTTATTGTGGGTGTTAAATCACCCTCTGTATCCCCTCACTACCCCCCCTTTCAAAATTACTTAGAGTTCAGGTTTAATCTGTTTCTATCTGAGGGTGGTACATACCTGTTGTGTGAGATACCAGCAGACCTACTATGTCAGTCACTTATCTTCTGAAAAGGGCCCTAGAAAATGGTTCATTTATGAGAGAGAAAAACAGGACAGATGTGCCGAATAAAGATACAAACTATATTTGGTCCCCCTTCCTAGAATTCCATGCATGAATTAAGCAATACCATGAAGGTGTCTTAATACTTAATTGGTCTGGGTGGTGCAGTGAGTGATGATTGTTAGAGGATAAAGTGATAACAGGACCATGGTGTGTAGGTGCATTTATGTCAACAAGAGCTGCTTCAACACACCGGTGGCAATTTTGAACCAAATTCTGGGATATTCACATGAAAATTTAACTAGGCCACTGACCAGGTGCCCTGGAACTCATCTCTAACGACTTAAATCAGTTCTCTGTGGACTTATAATTTAAGATGTACCACACATGTACATTATTCCCCATTTAAATATTATGACACCGTTCCTTTATCCTATATCTCACTCCCCCTCCCTTCATTTTAATCACCAGCTCATAAATGCCTCCTGCTTGCCCCAGCCTACGTCTCTGTAATGGAGCCTGTTGACAAAGACTTGACAATAATAAAAGCATGGACTCCATGGGGCATTGATTGGATTTTATGACTGCATCTTTTTTTGTAGCTCTTCTTAGATTTAACTCGATTTCTGCAAAGATTTACAGCTCCAAGATATATGGCGTCTTCTACTTCATTAGCACATTACTACATTGCCAAAGGTGTGGTCACAAAGCAACATAAAGCTATCATTAATTAGAGATTTAAAAATGCAGATCGGCCAAGTTAAATTCCAGAAATTATATGTTTGAATAAACTGTTTGATTGTTGTTGCGAAGGTTTTAGACAAGCTGGTCAAGCCCTGCATGATACTTAGTTTTCTACATTCTAAGACCCTTTCCATTTCAGCTTCTGTGCTGGAGCGGGAACAGTTTTGTCATAATGTTTCCAATGGACAATTTTCAGTCCCCTCAAACGGCTTGTCTGGGTTCCTGCGTATGTTGAACACACACTGCCCCCTCATCTTTGTAATGGAAGTCACTCCGCTCAATTCCAGACCAAGGCCTCGTTTTATAGTGACAGATCACAGACTGTTCTCACAAAACACTTTCTGTCAAAAACCCTGTTCTGACCACAGTGGCATGTGCTAGCTTCCCTCTCAACGATAAATCAGTCTTTGAAAAGCTAGAACAGGAATATGGGTGTATTAGATGCCCTACAAAAACCCCAGCATGCATAACTGATCAGACTGATCCTGAATGAGGCTCATAAATACAAACATGAAGGGTTAATCTGCACCCCCATTCCTGATGTACAATAATAGTGTAACAATTAAAACAAATGTATTCGATTCACTTGCTTTACCTAGTTCTCCTTTTTTTGGGGGGGGGGCGCAGCATTCCTGGTTGACTTAAATGCATAATAAGTATGTGACAATAAGGAAAATGAAAGTGAAATATATGTGATATTGTTACATCCTTTTTAATAGCACAGGTATCATTCATCTTCATCTGAGGCTGACTTTACCTTCTTTGGTGTTAACTCCACTTGTAACCTCCTCTCTCCTCAGCTGGGCTGGTGTCAGTCACCACACAAGCGGAGCCGTGTTTCTTGTTCATCACGTCATGCCCAGCAGTGGTGGTGCAGTCGACGCTCAGTGGTCTGTGCCCTCCAAGGGCGGGAGTTCAGACCTCAACAACAACATGAGTTGCGGCTCCAGCGGAGCCTCCGAGGTTTCGCCGCCGGCCGGCTCCCCGGCATCCTCAAGGAAAGGGAGTTCTCTCTCGGTCGACTCAACAAGGTGTTTGCTTCACAATGGCTCAACCATCGGCAGGTTGTGTGCGGGACCAAGTGCAACACGGTAAGAAGGCACTTTATTCTGCGACAAACCTGCCTGTATTTGTTTACCGCCAGTACGGTCTTGGACACTTTGGTGTGACCGAATTATCAATATACAATATATGAGTGCAAATTATGATTTCTTTGTGATTTTTCCTCCATGTACATACGGCCTGTTCAAATGATCAAAATTGCCCTGTTGTTGCAACATGGTATATCTGTAAAAGTGCATGGATGTGGAAAGGGGATGACCAGTTATTCTACCAGTGAATTTGCATCAGTTATCCTCAGCCTTACAGCTTATGTACATCTTGAAATGGTAAAGATGAAGTGGAACAATTCCCTCAAAGCTAACAACTTACTCAGTGGACATAATTTGGTCTGAACTCATCTAGTCTAAGGACCTCTGACTGTTTGTTTTTCTTTTCAATACATTTATCCAAAGTTTTAGGCATTTTTAAGCTGTTCAAATATATTTCACAAAAACGTAGTAATGGACAATTGTTTCACTGACTGTTTGAAACTTAACTCAGTGCAGCTTGTGAAGAAAAAAGGACAATTGAAATCGGAAACTCTTTACCGAAATCACCAGCATATAGTTTTTAAACACGCTTCTGCACTTTGCTACAAAGTATTCCGAGGCTTGTGGTCTTCGGTTTATGTACTAGATACAGAAACCCATAAATTATGTATTCAGACACATTTTTTGTCTGACTCCTGGAATAAACACGGAGAAATATGTGATGGTATCTGTTCCCAGCAACTGCTGCCTCAACCAAAATATTTGTCCTTTTCAATAATTGTGCAAAATAAATCATTCTGTAAAAATATTTTGGCTTTTTCCCGAGCACGGTCCTTATATGCATTTATACACACAGATACCCGTGCCCCCCCATCATAATGAATGTAAATAAATGAAGGGACGGATGTGTGACTTTTCCCTAAAATAAACAGGATGTGTCAGTTTGTATTTATACCCAACTTTCACTCAAGAGGTGATTTATTTTTTGCATCATAAGATAGGGAGCACAGATGAAAAGTATGTGCTTGGGTCACTGGTATTACTTTTGATGTTCTCTCAGATGGGCTTGCTGCCATCTACATTTGAAGCAGCATAATGCCTCTCTATTCTTCCACCAGTTTTTCAATTTTTATATTCAGACTTCTTTTTTTTTAATTGTTTTAGTTCACGAGTATTCTCTTGCTGTGTATTTGTAACATGTGGTTAATAAGATAAATGAATGGAGTAAGAAAGTTGTTTTTTTTGTGTATATTGCTATGTCTTATAGAATAACAGGAAAGGGTTGTGTTACATAAGTACTCTGTTAATAGACGACCAAATCCTCAATACATTGTTATAACCAGATTTTCTCTCTTGCTTCACTTACAGCTTTTTGTAGCTGATGTCCTGACCGGGCAGATAACGCGCATTCCTATGCTAAAGGACAGAGAGTGTCATGGTGGAGGTTCTGGGGTGTTGGGAGCAGTGGTGGCAGGGCGGCATTACCACTCTACAAGCAGCTCTCGCTCCCGCCTGGACCAGCAAGGCTGCGGGATCCATGCTATTGAGATCAACCCCTCTAGAACATTACTAGCCACTGGTGGTGACAACCCCAACAGCTTGGCCATCTATCAGCTTCCCACATTGGACCCTGTGTGTGTTGGAGATGTAAGTCTGTTGGGGATGAAACAACCAAATGATTCATTTCATAGGAAAACCTCTTTCACTGCCTTAATGTCATTTTTTTGCACCTTTGAAGCTATTATTCAATTATCTCTATTTTTGACTCGTAACATCAGTTGCATTTACTCAGCACTTTTCAGGCAACACAGAAAAAAATAATCTGTTTTTATAACTTTATATGGAAACAGGAGAAGCAGGAGTAACAGCCCATTTTTGTTATTACACGGGTTATTAGAGGATGGCAAAAACGGCAGCAAACAAATCAGCTCAAATGTCCTTTGGAAGAAGACAACCCAAGAGCAAGACTTAAGTGTGGTCGAGGGAAAATGAACAGTCATTCATTTCCATGAAGTACAGGTACATGTGATTGGAAAATTGATATGAAAACAGTTAATGCCAGCACTCGTGACTGATTAATGTCCCTCTCTTTCACTCTCAGAAGCTTTTACTGCTTTACATTCTGCTTCCGATGGGGCTGGTTGATTAGCTCTCAACCGTTCTCGAACATTTATGGGTTTAAAGTATATCGAGCTATCTATGGAATCGTGCCTTTTGGTTTATAAATGAACACATTTTAAGTTGTACAAACAGCAGTTTTAGATACTTGTTTAATTAGATCCTTTTGCATATTTTCCATCGTTTAAAGTTTTTTTTTTTAAATCAGATCTCTCCATACGTAGAATGATAAGTGAAAATTTATTACAAATATATTGGATTCTTGCAGCTCTAACAATAGGGGGAAAAAAGCTCAGCATTTCCACTGAAGAACATGCAAATTTTTGCACCCTAATCCTGCTTATTATACAAGCTAGATGGTGTTGGACAAAGTTGAAACCCTGTGGTCTTCTTTGACATTTTTTATTTTTTCAGGATGGCCACGATGACTGGATCTTCTCCATAGCATGGATCAGTGACAATATGGCAGTTTCTGGTGAGTCGTCTCTTCACATAAACAATGGACAGTGAGGCCACACATACCTATACGCACTTGACCTAGGTGGGCATAGTCTTTCCTGGCAATAGTAACCAATAATTGGTGTGGTTATGCTATTTTTTTAACCATCAGTCTAAGAGAAAAACTAAATCTGATTTCTGATCTCCATTGTATTGAAATGTCTCCATTGTGGGACGTTTAAAGGCACATTCTATTCTAAAATGTAGTGAGAATTAAATCACTGTAGGGTTCAAGCAGTTTCTCTGTCTATCTGGGTTAACTATATGGATAAAACATCCATATTTAACTGTTTTTGTATTGTTTTATGAAATTTGTTATCCAAATGAAGGTACTATTCCCTCAATAAAATTCAGGGGCTGCATATTGTTAGTAATGCTTCACAGGCCAAGTCACAGTGGACTTTTGACATGTAATAGTAAAAGCTGCCAAGCGCAGCATTGCTGTACATCCCAATTCCTCCACCAGCACTACGTAATGCTTGAATTGCATGTTGACTTGGTCTACTATTGCTATGAGAGCATAACTGTGACCCACATAAATTACACTCTGCTCAATTTCCATTTTTTTCCTACATAGTACTTCCACACATTTCTATTCTTAACTCGAGCCAATCATAAAATCTGCTAAAACGTTTTATCGTGCTGATTGTAATTGATGTGCACAAAACCCTCACTTCTGTTGAGTGCGAAAAAAGTAAAAAAAAACAACTAAAGACTCCGGCTTAATTTTTTTCTGGGAATATTTTTACATTGATGGCCTATGGACATGAATGAAATCTCATATATTTGATGTGGTATTGTCTCGCCTGTGTCTGACTCATAGGCTCTAGAGATGGCTCCATGGGCCTTTGGGAGGTCACCGAGGAAGTTATGAGCCACGCGGAGCGCAGTCAGAGTGATCAAACTGTCCCCTCCTACGCCCACATCTCTCACCGTGCCCTCAAAGACATCCCAAAGGAGTACACCAACCCGTACAACTGCAAAGTCCGGGCTTTGGCCTTCAACAACAATCATAAAGTAAGTTCATTCTGCTGCAGCTTTTTTATAAATTGGAGACAACTACACAGTTTCTCTATTTTGAGGAATACATGTGAGGGAGATGATTTTAGTCCAGACCAGTTATATCTTTATGGATTTAAATATCAGTTTTACAATCACTTAACACTGTTATTGAATATTATGATATGCAAAAATAGAAGTGCATTTCCAATGACAACATTGAAACTTTAACAGCTAAATCCTCGGCACATAAGAGGGAAGGTTTTTTTGGGGGGGGAGTACGTTTTGACAGCTTCGACATAAACATGTTGCTACTGGTAATATGAATTTTCATTGGTTACATCCTTAAATTTGATAGCCATTTTTATTCCTTTAAATGTCTTTTTCTGTCCTTTGAATGAAGAGAGCATCTGGAGAAGAGCATATTTGGGCTCGAAACTTTATGCTACACTACATTTTTTATACTATATGTAAGATAAATTATCTTTACTTTCAGAGCACTCTTGGTGTGCAGATTATTTCCAAACGTTTATTATTTAAATGAAGAGAAACATAGTTGATATTTGTGTGTGTGTGTGTGTGTGTGTGTGTGTGTGTGTGTGTGTGTGTGTGTGTGTGTGTGTGTGTGTGTGTGTTTGTGTGTGTGTGTGTGTGTGTGTGTGTGT
>CAAKHD010000891.1:28668-68451 GCA_901007705.1 Fistularia tabacaria | reverse complement strand
TTTTAGTTATTTTTTGTTTGAGAGTGTGCTTGGGGGTGTGAGTTTTTGTGTGTGTTTATGTGTTAGTGGGTGTGTGTGTGAGTGTGTGTGTGTGTGTGTGTGTGTGTGTGTGTGTGTGTGTGTGTGTGTGTGTGGCACGAAGGTGACGGGACGTGCAAAGAAACTAGCAGCTTTAAAGCTTCTGCGCATCAGATAAAGTACTTGACATCCATCTTCTCTTTCAGGAGTTGGGCGCTGTGTCTTTGGATGGATATTTCCACCTCTGGAAAGCTGAGCAAAGCTTGTGCAAGGTAAATCTACGTACTCAAATTCATATTCTCATTCTACTTTATTCAACTCTTGCTACCGCCTTCCAGCATTGATGCCAAATCTTTTATATAATTTTTTCCCTAGCACTTACAGAATCTTTAGTTTCCTTGTTTCCTCAGTGTTAATGTCATTATAAGACACAATACTTTGATTTTTAGACAAAAAACATTTTTTGTCTGAATAGGCCTTTTTTTTAATTCATACCAAAATAAAATATTGATTCTGTATATTGATTTGCATTCTGATCATATTTGGATATCTAACTGTACCACTCTGTCTTATTTCCCTTCAGCTACTTTCCACCAAGCTGCCTCACTGCAAAGAGAATGTGTGTCTGGCATATGGACAGGACTGGTCCGTATACGCTGTGGGATCCCAAGCCCACGTCTCTTTTCTAGATCCTCGGCAGCCCACAAACAGCATAAAGTCCGTCAATTCCAGAGAGAGGGGAAGTGGTGAGCAAAACTGAATTCCCTGTTTACACAAGATTTGTAAAGGGCTCAGTGTATTGTTCAAGGACACTTGACAGACTTTCTACTCCTCCATAGTGTAATTTGTGGTGCCATGTTAGCTCTAAAAGCAAAAATAATATGTATTTAAGGAAGTTTGGCCTCTTAACTATCTTTGTCTCATTATGATTCACACTGACATTTTCATTGCCTTTTTGTACTAATACAGATCTTGATAAGAAACTGCACTTGGCATCGCAACTTCTTTTGCTATGATTGAAGAGGCTGAAGTCGATTTTGCTGTGATCTCCTGTAATATTTGAGAACCTTAATGGAGAACCTTAACGCTTCATATCTCTTGTCTGAATGACTTTGTAAACTCAGTTACTATCATTACAGATAATAAAAGCTGCTCTTTATAGTCTTATCTAGCAGTTGCTGTAAATGGGGTGTTTTAAAAAAAATGCTTTTTAGCAATACATAAGTAGTAGGAATAGTGCAGCCAAAATTACTTTGGTGGTTATAATGTAAAACTCAAATGGGTTCGACAGAGGTCTTATAGAATACCTCTTTTTTTTCTGAGTTTTTATCTGTACTATATGTGTTTCTGCTCAAGTCCTTCATTTACGGTCACGTTACAAGTGCAAGTGTATTTCTGTAGTATGACCCTCTCATTGACACGACTGGTGTGGATACTGCCATACAAAATCAGTGACTACAACCAACACTGCAAAGCAACACAAATATTGGGTAACATTATAGTATGTATTTATTGCATTGTAGTAAAGCTACAGTCAAACTCATCCCAGTTCCAAAGGCTTATGCCATCTTTTATGATTTTGTTATTTTGAGAGATTTGTGAAAACAACCCAATCAACTCATGAATTTTCTAAACTCTTCAATATGAATTTGGATAGGCCACCTACAGTTACCCAGCATCCTTGAGCCCTCTGGTATGTTGGCATAAACTGGAAAGTTCACGCCTGCAAACACTGGCCTCAGTTCAACCAGGTGTGACACAAAGATAAAATTAACCTGTCTACAACCGCTCTCCTTTCAACAGCTCTGCTGTGATTTGTTTACTACACCGCAATCTGGGAAATCATTTTCAAAAAACACTTTACACACTTATCCTTTGGATACAAAGCGGTCAGATCAATTTCTTACTAGCCTGTTACCAAATATATCTTTTAAATGGCAGTGAATGTCAGATTTATGTTTCATGTTTGTGATTTTTTTCTTTTACTCCTTCAGCATTATTCAGTACACACAATACACCCGTGAAAACCTTTTCAGGGGAAAGGACCCTTTCGAGTGTCATGCATGCATAGAAACATTTATGAGCATGCTTATTCACACGCCGCCGGTGTTTTCATTGGATCAGTGACAGTGACCTCAGCTCTTATCACATCTGACAAACCAGAATCAGAAATATTTTATTGATCTCAGAGGAAATTGAGTGATCACAGGTGCACCTATCGTCTAGTAGCAGCCCTTAGAATTATATGGTAATAGGTGACGGACCATTTCGCCGGCCTTTCTTAGAAAGCTCTTTAGTCTGTATTGATATCTGATTATTAAGCCCTATGTACTCAAGTCAGTTTGACTTGTTGCTGGACAGTGTGATCTGTTCTGAGCAATAACTATTGTTAATGAAATGTCAAACAGCGCCACGGGGAAGTCTTTTTAGAAGAAATCTTTTCCTTTCGCACTTTTCCTTTCTCCCTATTGCATTTATGTGTTAAATTCCTTCTTCCAAAGTCACGTTGTTCCTCTTTGTAACAGCTTGAACACAAAAGTAACTTTGGAGCCACTTGGCTGGCAGAGCAGAGAGCTTGTCATAAAATGACCCTAAGCTGCTAGTCTGACAGCGCCAAGTAACCGCTCACACTCACTCTTATTTGGACGGTGGATTCATTCCTGCCGGTCTTAAAAGATGATAGAAGTGTCATAAAAAAAACTACAGTGTGCAAAGAAAATTTGATCTGCTCACAGATTTTTAAAGCCCCTCTATTTTTCAATGTAATATTTGATACCCCGCTTACAGCAGCCCAGAGTCCTTGAGCTGTTTGTTCTGTATCTAGACCAGTGTACAATATACTTTTTGCATGTTCAAAAGTGACCTGAACACATCCAGCTAAGTCACCTTGACATTTCTCACTTCCACAGAGATTTTTGTGTTCGACTTAGATAGGAATTGTTGTCTGCCGTGAAAAAACTGCCTCAATCGTATGAGGTGGAAAGTTGAGTTTCAAACAATTTTGTCTTTTTGTCCGTGCAGGCATCCGTTCTGTGAGTTTCTATGAGCACATTGTGACGGTGGGTACTGGCCAAGGCTCGCTCCTCTTCTACGACATCCGGGCCCAGAGATTCCTTGAGAGCTCTTTGAATCCTGCCGGGGGCTACAAGAAGGGCCCAGGAGATGGCATCCTCAAGCTGACCACTGGGAAAGGATGGCTGGTAGGAAACTTTGGCCATTTGTTTTCAGTAAACCTCATTTGAAAACATAGGTTATAATCAGAGTCGTATTTGGTACGAATGTACAATTGTTTTGGTTATGGACTGATTGCATTTTGGTCATAGTTGTCTCCTCACCTGAAACTTTTCAACTCTTGTTTACAGAATCACGATGAGACATGGAGGAGCTATTTCTCTGATCTTCATTCCTTCCCAAATGCTGTGTACACACACTGCTACGACGACTCTGGCACCAAGCTTTTTGTAGCAGGTGGACCACTCTGTTCTGGCCTGCACGGGAACTACGCAGGACTGTGGAGCTAGCCACTGGGTCCACACTGTCCTCTGTCATGAGGTCCTCGTCCAGACACTTTTATTTAACCAGTCCATCCATCCCTCTCCCTCTTAAAAGTCCGCTGTCGCCACCATCTTTCATGTCCTTCCTGTGCATAAAATTGATGGTATTTTACCGACATGGGGTCTCAGGAGCATGACCTTGCCCCCCCACCCATATTACAGCTTCGAACACTGTTGTGTATCTTTGTATCCGCATTTCACAATACCGTCTCCAATTTGTTCATTGCCTTTTTATTCACCAGAGCCACAGCTTTAAGGAATAAAATTCATAAACAAGTCGTTTTTCAAAAAGCTGCAAAGTCTGCCACTAAGAAACAGAGAAAAAGTTTTGAAAATCATTATGAATAAAGTTATAGTCTTTCATGATTTAAAACAATGACATAGCACTGACAGGGATTAGCCTACAGTCTTTAGCCGGCTTGTTTTTGTCTGTAAGAATGGTGTTTCTGCTTCCTCTGAGATAAATGGGTGTCTTTGTAAAACACTACTGGAATTTTCTCTCAAAAGTTCCGTTTTCGCTCTTTCACCAAAATGGATGGCAATAAAAAAGAGGGGGAGAGGAAGAAGGACTGAAGGGACAATTCTTTTTGAAGGACCTAACTGGAGTGCAGTTTGACATTTGACAGAACATTTAATGGTTGGAAAGGCCTGTCCTGCCCCCCCCCCCATAACAATCATAAAAAATTGCTTCTCCCATCCGAATTGCGATGACGAAGACAGCTTATCCAATCAAAATGGGACTCTATGTTCACATTCGTCTCACTGAGATGGTGTAAAGGAGAAAGGGTATGATTGCGATATGCAGTGTTGTTCTTCTTTTGAATTAACTCCAACTATTGCGTCTTTATTTTTGACTGATTCCACAGGGATACACCTGCTGATGTTGTCATTTGCTTTCCTTATTTATTTTCTCCTTTCTACATCAACCTTTATTCAAATGGTCAGGGGTGTTCATATTAGATTTTTTTTGAAGAATGAATTTTTTTTTTTTTTTTTTTTGCCCTTTGCTTCTGGTTCTAATGTTTCTTTCATGAGAATGTTACTGGAAACACAAGCAGTGTTCACACTGTCCTCTGTGTGTTTTTTTGGTGTCAGAAAGTGTTCTCTTGACATTTTGTCCGGAAGCAAGGCATCAAATAGATTGGAGGGGCCTTATCTCAGCTGGGTTAAATTCCTCTTGTCATCAACGGGACCTGGAGAGAGGATCTATGGTAGCTCACTCTGCTCTTCTACGGTCCTCCTAGAAGAAACTAGCAGATCTTGAACACTAGCCTGGAGATAGCAAGTGTAGCCTACACTTGTCACAGCTGTAAAACCTTTGTCCTGTTCTTTTTTTTTTTTTTTTATTATTGTTATTTGTATAAGAGAGGTTGATTCTGCTCAAATTGTTTGGTAGAGGCAGGGTAGGCTTGAGTTTTGCCTTTCTCAAGTCTTTCTGTGAAAGACTGCCATAGGCGACCATAAATTTTCCTTTTCTACATAGAAATTTTTCTCCAGTTTTCATGATAATGACAATTTCAAAAGAGGAACCCCGATGATGACCATAAATTGATCAAAGAACCAACACTTTTAAAGTGTATTTTATATATAAATGTGTATATGTATGTGTAATATACATAGGGACAATTGCATACATTTTTATGTACATGTCTGAGGAAGTGTGTGGATTGATGTGTACTTGGTGATGCCCTGTTTTTTTTATACACGCCTCATGAATGTTTTTACAAATGACTGAATCTGAGGATATTATATGATAAACATCTGGGGGGGAAAAAAACAAGCTATTAAATCCTTAAGAGTAAATAATAAAAATTAAATGTATATTAATGTCATGTTTGTCGTTCTTGATGTCGCTCCCAGGCAATAGCGACGTGGAAAAATCTGCGTGTACTTCACTTCCAGGGGGCCTCGATGCCGTGCACATTTGCGATTTGCAAGCATTGAAAAGCAAATGGAAGGCGTTAAATTGTGGAGATGTTGCAGATTCTGAACGTGGGCCGTCAGACAGAAGTTGTGAGCGGAGAGGAGAGCCGATCCGAGCATCCACCGCGGTGCCGCGCGTCACGTGACCACCTTGTCTGCTGCTGGCTGAGTGAAGCGTGTTAGCAGGTAATAAAAAAAAAAAATACAAAAAAACAACCCGAATTTTCTCGTGTTTTGAGTAAGGTCTACATTTTCCGGATGAGGTTTAGATGATTTTATTGAAAAGCCTACGCTGAGACAGTCGCTCGCTCTCGTAGCCGCTTAGTCGGGACGGAGAAGGTTGTCTTTCGCAATGTTCGTGTTGTCTTGTATCCCGGCGAGCAATGTCGGGATGGGATTGTTCTTCTGAGCGACCGAGGCCCTTTCACTAGATGTGATAACACATTTGACTTTATTCGTTTAGCCTCTTATTTTCCATATTGACAAAGGTGATGTATCTGTCGTTATTCCCCCCGCTCTTTTAATACGGTCATTTCAAGCGGGGCTCGTACGACCGCGGCTCGTTATCAACATGAACCAGATTTAAATTGTACCGTTTGCTAACGTTAGCCGCATCCTAGCCGAGCATCGTCAGATTTAGCATCCGCAAAGCTAACTTTGCTTTATGCTAGCGACGACAAAGGGGTCCGCGATTTCACAAATGCCCCGTAAGGCACAGTTTTCCTGAAAACAGAGTTACGGGAAATAATGTGTGGGTTTGTTTATCTGGCGAAGTTTAATGGAATGGACTTTGTAATTACGTCGCCGCAGGAAACCACTACATCAATTGGCTTGCGTTAGCGTTCCCTCAAAACAATGATCCTCTTGCCTAAACAAAAAATAAGACAGTGGATGAGGGAAATTGAGTTTGAGTAAGAACGCCAATAAAAATATGAATAAACCTCTCAGCAACGTTACAAATATAGAGTTGTCATTTACGCTCGACTATTTTAAATTCAATGAAGCGGCCACTGAATGGATGTTTTTGTTGTTGTTGTTGTCGAGGAACGTCATTATTAAGTGTGGCAATATGCAAATGCATCATCTGTCAAAAAAAAAACAACAAACAAATAAGCAGACGGACATTGTTGGTGTCGTGTTCGATTTCTCCACAAATAAAATTTGTTGCAGTTCCGATACAGTTACATTTTTCACCCATTTGGAGCGTTTCCTCTTGCATTAGCTTTGTTCACACCATCAGCCAATGGCGGTGGTACTTGTGTCTACGTCACTCACACACTGTAAACTGGAATGCTATTGTTCTCTGACATAAAACAAATTGGTCAGTTGGTACATTTGTGGATATTACTGTAGTAACAACCATCTTTTGCTACAGTTTGCATTGCGTGGCATTTTTGCATTTGTAAAACACTGACCGATCAGTCTTTTCATCTATTTGCAAGTGGAAAGCAAGGCTTGTTGTGATTGTGTGTTGGTTGAAAGTTGTTGGGGTTCTTTCCCCAAGATAGTTGCTGGGTGATTCCCCATGATCTCGTTTGTGTATTGACACATAATTTGACCATTTGCACAATGCAGTTGTCAAACACTCTCCGCAGAATCCAGCAATTTAATGCATGCACATAGCGTTGGACAAATTCTACGTGTCCGGTTACATTTTAATTTGTGCATGCCATTGAGCCTTAGAAGGGAATGTGGAGTTAGGGTGTGTAGTGTTTGTTTTTGCACACACTCGTACACGCACACACACAGTGGCCTTTACTGTTTGCAAACGGACACCGGGTTCCTCTCCCTCCTCGACCTAGATTTTCTGCAAAGCTGTTGCATCACCAGCCCAACTGTCTTCTGCTCCCCATAAGAATCATACGAATGATTTTGAAATAAGATGGAGCTCCGCTCATGACGCATATTCCCTGAATTAAGCACATTACCTCTTTTGAACTCGCAGATGGTACAGTATTAAGTCTTTGATGTAACAGCATATGTCTGGCTGATGTGGGTTAAATAATTGCTCATCTTTATAAACCGACTCTGCCAACGAAAACAGAATAAATTGTTTAGACCAGGTTAGGGATTGTAAATATTTAGTTTTCAATCTGTGTGCTGAGTAATATTCACCAGTTTGCATGAGCTTTAAGCCATCTGGGCAAACAGACTGTGGGGAGTAAAAGATACATATTATCTTAAATTCATGCCTGCAGCTTCTTTGATGTTGTTTCGTGGTGATTAATTGATTTGCATCCAAATGTAGCTTATGAGACTGTCCAGTTGTTTTGCTGTTTTCCCTCAATCTATGCTCCACTGTCAAGTTAGTAATTGGACCATATATCATAGGTGGCAAACAGATGAGGCGGTCTTTGGGTGGATATCTGCTGGCTACATAAGCTATGCAGACATCGTAGCTGTTGCCCCCGGAGGCTATTCATACCCAAAGAGTTCAGCAAAGGACAGAGAGATGAGAAGAAAAAAAATTGCAGCATTTCTTATTATGATATCCGTGAATGTCAACGGTCATGCTTAGGAACAAAAAATCACCGTTCCGATTTTTTTCTTCACCATCTTAGTCTGACAATAAAGTGTATGAACCATTCGAATAAAAAAAAAAAGTTCACCGAAGGAGTCTTAAAATAATTATCTGAAAAAATGGACATACTGGTTCCTTTCACCAGTAACTTATTTAGCATATTTTTAAATCACAACGCTTGATTTTGAACATTTAATGTAAAATGGGACACTGCAATTAGACACGAGTCAGTAGTATGTACCAGTACACTGTATAGACCTCATTTTGAATATATTTATTCCTTTATTTGAACGATCTCAATGTTCCCTTTCCAGGTTTTTCTATTTTGTACATACAGAGTTTTGTATATACTGTATATGATGAGCTCGCTGGGCACCGACAAGGCCCGGGGCCCTCGAGAAAAAGTGCTGCCCGCTCCCGCTAACATGTCCCAACCACAGAAACAGATACAGGTGAGTCATGGCGTCCACATAAACATTGTTCACACTGAAATGGATGGTCGTTAACTGTTCTCTGTAACCGAACCTATTCAATTTTTCTATTCATGGCAGGCTACTGCTGAGCAGATCCGGCTTGCCCAGATGATCTATGACAAGAATGATGCTGACTTTGAGGACAAAGTTAACCAGGTGGGTCAGACTTGCTGTCCTCGGTGCAGTGCAAAGTGACTGAATTTGGGACAGATGATCTAATGATATTTTGCCATTGTAAACCTCTTCACGTTGCCTTACCCAGCTGATGGAGGTGACTGGCAAAAACCAGGATGAATGTATGGTAGCACTTCATGACTGCAATGAAGATGTTAGCAGAGCCATTAACTTCCTCCTGGAGAGCACCTCGGACATGGTAGGTGTCGTGAAAAGTGTCATTTAAACATCTCATCTGGTTTAAAAACAACAAGCTTGATTTGTAATGTTAGACTTTGTAAAACTACTTCCTTTGCTTGGATTAGAAACGACAGAATGCCCATGGTTTTACCGCATGAATGAATGAAGTAAAGAGACTCTACGAGCGCAGAACAATGAATACCAGCATGAGCTGCGATTGTATGAATGTTAACACCTGAAAAATGAGTGGGATTTTGTTAGTTTAATGCTAAATTATATTTTTGGTTCTTTCCACGCTAATGTTTTTTCTTTTTAAATGCTAGATTCAGGCAGCACACATTTCTTTCCAACTAATCTAATGAGCTTAAAGAGTTGTGACGTTCTCTGGTCATATAGTTACGCTGTTGGTCTGAATCTCAGTGACTTTGGAATGATTTCTACAAAATATATGTAATAGGTTGGAAACCCCAATTTTTCCACTTAGTCGTGGTTAGATTCCCCTTTGCTTTGCTACTCATGTTGTCAATGAAGGCCCCTTTTTCTTCATCCTTTTTTAATGTGATAATTTGTTGACCATAGATATCATCAGACTTGTTCGTCCCAATAAGTTTACCTACTATATATCCTCTGTTTAATTTAAGAGCAGCAATCAAAGATGTTTTTTTATATATCCCCTTTTTCATCATTACTAAAAAAGAAATGCTTATGGGAAATGCATGGCAAATTTAAAAGTATTGAAAAGAAAAGTATATTCTAAGGTTACATATATGCTATTCCATATAATCAGTCTCACAGATGTCTTTTTTTTCCTCATAGCTATGAAAATCTTTGGGTTTGCTGATAGAGATGTGCTATTCATCTCCCTCTCTTGCTGAAGTATAGTCAGAAATAAAATAAGAAAAGTGTTTGTTGTTGATTTGAGGGTGTGCAGTACATCTGGGCAAATGTTTTAACCCTCAAAAACTTAATAATCCCAAATGGTGTGGAGAGGCTGTAGGTCAGACGAGGGCTAGTCAATGCTTCTCATGTTGTTTACCCCCACCCCCACCCCCACCCCGACCCCCTTATGTGGACTTCAGTTTTGATGGTCAGAAGTATTATGGACCTGATTTAAATTTGTTGTTTGAGATGTAAACCGAAGAAAAGGTTGCTGAATGCCTGAATTTTTTTTTTACGGATACAGGGGACGAGGCGAAGACCCCAAAACAAAACCTATGAAATTTGGTAGTTAGTCCTGCAGACTCAACCAGAGCCTCCATGGCATCCCCTTATGTGATAAATGGACCTCATTTAGTTTGATTATAAGTTTCCAAGTTTGACTTACCGCTTACTTTTAGTGCCCCTTTGTACAATTTCACTTGTTGACAAACCAGACAATTTAATAGCAGAACTGAGGAAGTCTTTTGGGGTGAGGTGAGCTGTCTGTGGCTCATGTATGACATTTGAGGTGTCACTCGGGGCTTTACTTTCAATAGAATTCTGCGGTATGTGATCTCCAAAGATCCCGTCTGTTCTGAGCTTCAGCAGTGGGCGGTGGAGTCCTTGTTTCATGGCTGTGGACCCCATATGCAGCAAACCCTATTAAACTCCTCAGTGTCATGGGGCCGTGTATTGTAGGTAAAAATAGATGTGTTGCCCCCCATTGTTTTCCCCCAGTGATGCATGTCTGATGTTTTCCCTTTGTCTTTGTCTCTATTACACAGGTGCCGTATAATGCGCTGAGAAGCCCTTAGAGAACTGATGTAGTCCATTTTACTGGTGAATGAAAAGACATTAGTCAGCATACCACACTGAATCGCAGGGTTGTTCTGGTTAGCAGCTAGTCTCTCTTCCTCGTAGTGGCTCGCAGCAAATGATAATTTTGGTCATATTACTTAATCCAGCGATACTGATATTGAGAATCAAATCAGCACGCCCCTTACATGTACCCGAACAAAGTCCAGTTCCTGAGGACTCTGTTCTATGAAGCACTCCTGAGCAACGTCAACAGCAGTGTGGGGGACATCTCATCATTTTCATGGATAGGTTTCTTGGAATAGTAATATGCTGGCTTAACACAGAAAAGCACTTGATAACCTAATCAAGAGGGCCATCTATGTCCTGGTGCGTCCCCTTGACCTGGAGTAGGTGGCGGGTGATGGCGGAATCATGAACCAACGACATCAGTCCTGATAGATTAAAAACTCACACTCTGTGCAGGAGGCTCCCTAAGCTCAGGAGAGCGCTTTCAGTTTCAAGGTGCTTCTCCCAAAGTTCTCGAAGACAACGGGTAGAACATCTTTCTTCCCTGCAGCTGTGAGATGTTTACAACCAGCGGATGGAAAGTCCTGTTAGCCACATGGTTTGCGTCATGTTCTAATATAGACTTTCCCCATTTTGGTTGTTGCTTCCTTGTATCTTTAGACTTCATGGGAGACTGTAGGCAAGAAAAAGCCACTGGTAAAGGAGGGTCCTTCAGAAAGCAAGGAGAACAAGGAGAACAGGGAGAAGAAAGGAGATAGAGAGACCAGTAAGGGCCGCGCTGCTGCCAACCGCAAGGGCAAAGGGGCATCTCGCAGCCGACAGGGTAGGAAGAGTACATGGGTCCTTCTTCTTGTTTTTTTATTTTATTTTATTTTATTTATTTATTTATTTTTACTATTATGTCTGATGTCCTCGTGCTGTTTTTATACTACGTGTCCTCATAGTTCACGCAGAGGAGAACGGTGTAGAAACGCCGCCGGTGGACAGAGCTTCGGAACGGGGTCGGCGGGGGAAAGGAGGCCGCGGTGAGACGATGCACATCAGAACTGCTGTCACTTAACACACGATTAGATGTGGTTGAGATTCCTTTGTGAATGTTGCACAGGCTCTGGGGGTCGGGGCCGAGGCAGAGGACCAGCTGGGAGCCGATTCTCGGCCCAGGGAATGGGGTACGGTGACAACAAAACATGTCTCTTAGTCGCCATCATAATCCTAATTTTCAATAATTTTATAGTTTTTTTTTTTCGCACAGTGGAAAGAAAATGTATTTTTTCAGTCAGAAGTGGTTCATGAATGAATGAAAGGATAGCTTTTCTGGAATCTACAAATGACAATCGATTTTTAAGAACCCTGCAAGGGCTGATTTGTATCAAAACCTGTACATGAGTACCAGAAACCAGAAACTTTAACTTTTTGTCTGGGAATACAGTTTCCAACTGTCAGTCTTTTTTGTTGTAAGACTTCAGGTGACCGTAAAACCGCTGATATCTCAATCATTTCCATAGGATATTGATTAGGAAAATATTTAGCGGGTTGGGGACATTGATCTTACTATGGAAAAGGGGAAGTCTACTCATGTCTCAATTCCAGTAGCTCTCATCTTCTTCCTGCTCTTTATAATATTTCATTAAGGCTTGATATTCCTTGCCTGAATCTCATTGCACCGATTCTCTTTTCTTCCCCAGGACCTTCAATCCGGCAGACTATACCTCTGAGGCTAGCACAGGGACTACTCAAACGGAGTCTTGGGACGCCGTGGCCAACAACAGCACCGATGGAACAGGTGAAGTCCAGGCCAAAGTTCTCTGCCTTCCATAACCTGTTACTTTTTAGCGATTTGTCGACAAAATGCATGATTCCTCTATGAAGACAATATTTGATGAAAGTGCTCGAAGCCTCGAGCTTCATGAATTATTGTTTACCAACTTGCTCCCTCCTCATTATCCTCTGACTAACAGTCGCTTGGAGGAACACTTTGGAAGACTGGGCAGCTGAAGACTGGAATGAGGATATCAGTGTGAGTGCACAACAAACAAATCTGTAAGCCATCATTTTACCATCTGTACCTACAAAAACATCTATTTCTGCATATGCGTAGCTCTCCGAGACCAAAGTGTTCACCTCCTCGTGTGCACCTGCTGCTGAGAATCATATCACACCTGGGCAAAGGTAGGTCACTGGCATGCCTTTATTATCAATGGAATAGAATTCATTTCAACCATTGAATTCTGTGTGTAAAAATATTTAACCGATCAACTTTCTGTCAGTCTGGACCTCGCCTCTCTGCTGCAGAAGCCTGTGGTTGGTGGAAGGGAAGTATCCTCCTCCCCATCCCCTCAGAGTCTGGTCTTCACCAACTCGCATCACCACCAGCCACCTCAGCAGCAGCAGCAGCAGCAGCAGCCGCCGCAGCAGCAGCCACCGCCGAGCCGCAACACAAGCGGTGGCACAAGCTATGCTCACGCCGCCCTGGTAAAAACACGAGCGCAGTGCTCCTCATTTTTCACACACACGACAGAAACTCAAAAGCAAAGACTCAAGGTTACTTCATTTTCTGCCAGTCATCGGTCCTGGGAGCCGGATTTGGTGACCTAGGCCAAGCCAAGAGAACGCAGCCCAGTGCTGGAGCTCAAATATTGGAACAGCTGAAGGGTCCTGGCTTGGGTCCGCTGTTGTCATCCCAAGCTGCCCCTCCTGTCAGCACCCAAGGAAGCAACACCGCCATCGGCAGATTGCCAGGCCTTGGAGCGCCTGTACCCCCACCCTCATCCTCGAGCTGGGACATGAAGACTTCAGAATCCAACAGCACCACGCTGTCTTCACCGTTCACCCGTGGGTGTCCAAGTAGTGTGAAGACGAGATACAATATTCATACACACACAGCTATTTCAAGTGTGGACATGTGTTTCATGTGTCCAGGTGACTTTGGCCTTCAGCCTGAGCCTTCCCTCGTGCTGAGCCAGTTGGTTCAGAGGCACACCAGCCCCGCCTTGCCTCTGCCACGTCAGCCCAGTCCTCCATCACAACAAGTACCCCCTACCCCTGCCTCGCCTGCTCCCCAGCTCACCACCAGGTCGGCGCAGGCAAGCCCGGTGTTGGCTGCTGTCGGTGCTAAACCTCCTGCCCCCACCACAGGGCTGGACCCTCAGGGCAGCGGCACACCACAGCAGCAGCGGGCGCATCTTAAAGGCCAGAAACGAAGGATGCCTCCCACTTCTAAGGTAAGAGACTGGCATTTATCTGCTTGGTCACCGTGCAAAATGCGTATCTTAAAATCTCCTTTTCTGAAAAGATTAACGTGTAGCCCTAAATTAGCATATATAAATATTTCCGAATTCTCATGTCGTAGATCCCTTCCACGGCAGTGGAGATGCCAGGCTCAGCTGACGTCCCCGGTCTAAACCTTCAGTTTGGAGCCCTGGACTTCGGCTCGGAGTCTGCACTGACAGATTTTGGAGTTGTTGACAAGTCTGTCGGCGCAGCAGCCAGGGAGTCGACGTCAGCCCCTGCCTCAGCACCACCTACATCTGGACCAGGGACACAGAGCCAAACGAGCCTGTACTCCAAACCACTCAGGTACCGTCACAGCTGGCCGTCTTACCAAAAAATGTAGTCGGAGAGCAAAATTCTACAGATCTTCAATTTCTTCATGACTGGGCTTTTATGCGTTGGAGCAATTGTTTAGAACTAGAACTTCTTATCCGTTTTGTTGTAATAATCTGTTTTCTTTTTATGCTCTTGTCTTGCTTTAGTGAGTCACTGGGCAGCTCTCTCTCCGTTACCCTCCCCCTGCCCCTCTCTTCATCTGAGCCCGTATATCACTCTTCGTCGGCGGCGCTACCCAGTCTCACACCCCCTTCATTAGGAACAGTCAACTCTACCAATCCCCCCTCCTCCTCACTGACCACATCCACCACCTCCTGCGCAGTACCTTCCTCCTCCTCCCACTTCTCTGCAGTTGGTGGAAGTTATGAAGGAACCATGCCCCCTCACACGCGACTGGCCTTCTCTCAGAGCAAGGATGCCTCCGGCCCAGTCATGGTGAGCAAAGACAGACCAAAAATTTGTCCTGTATTTTCGCTTGGATACTGAGGTGCAAAGTAGAGCTTATGTGGCTCAATGTGGGAAAATGGTCATTTAATTATGACTTGCCACAAGTGAGGCAATAAAGTTTTGCGTTTCGGACACAGCCAGTGGGTTGCAATATAAGCTGTTTGTTCTGATCAGAAGGTGCAAATTTACCATTTGTTAATGTAGTGGTCTTGTTCCTTAATCCATACAATTCAAACTTGTCTGTGTTCTCTTCACAAGAATGGACTGAATGGGATAAGGACTCCTGCTGCTTTAGACAGTGAGTAAATCACTACAATTATTTCTTTTAATGTTTAGTAATTGACTGAAAAACATTTATGATTGCACTTCTGTTTCTTACAAATAAGGCAAAAAATAGAAACACAGTTGTTATACAACACACATTAAAACGTCTGTCTTGCCTCCTTAGCTTCCTCAGCTTCCTCCACGCCAAAGCCTGACTCACCGTCTCTCAGTGTCAACACCAACGGTGCTCCAGCACCCACCTCCCTCTTAACCTCCGCTCTGCCTGCACAGAACTCGCTTTCCAACCTGGCACAGGACCTGTCATCAGCCAGCCAGCTGAACTCACTCAACAGGTAACACATGCACACACACACACACACACACAAAAAACGCACAGTAGCTCAGTGAAATGCATTGATTGTGCTTGGAAAGCACTTCTGAAATTGATAGAATAATAGATTTATCACTGAAATGACATTTCATGACATTCAAGTTTGAAGTCTCAAATGGTGGCACGTCACTGCCATTCTCGCATCTCAAAAACGGTTTTATTTTCCACACAGTTATTTTGTTTACCGGAAAAACACCTGATTTCCGGAGACAGAGTGCAGTTATAGTGCTAAATAACTGCATTGTCAAGCACTGAAATATATATATATATATATATATATATATATATATATATATATATATATATATATGGGGAACTATTCCAGAACTCAAATGAATTTTCTTTTAATAACCTGACATTTTTCCAACCTGTAAGCCCCCATCAGCGGCATTCGGTCTGTAC
The DNA here is from genome assembly GCA_901007705.1 of Fistularia tabacaria. Classification (NCBI taxonomy): domain Eukaryota; kingdom Metazoa; phylum Chordata; class Actinopteri; order Syngnathiformes; family Fistulariidae; genus Fistularia; species Fistularia tabacaria. The sequence goes on along the minus strand of CAAKHD010000891.1, from coordinate 52,755 downwards.
TGATCAGCCTTCCTTCTCCATGGTCTCTGCCTTTGCTCCGCAGCCTTGCCAGCAGTCATTCCTCAGCTCTGGGCTCGAGTTCTCTCACTGTAAGTGCTCCTTTAGTCCACTGCAAACGTGTTTGCTGAAACCCGCCATTTGGTGGCCTTCTTCGTCTCTGTAATAAAATGTAAACAGATGCCGTCATGATTTCTAGTCCCAGATCTACCTGCCGTCTTAAGTGCCCCTTGACTACTGAAGCGAGATTTGGATAGGATCCTGAGGGCTTGTAGCATTTCTTCACTGAAATAAGCCGCTAGACTTTATACCATGACATTCAGTTAGAATGTTACTGCTACCTTAATACTATTCTGTGGACATGCTTTTTTTTCTATTTCTGTTTCTCCACACACTCGATATTATCGAGCCACTATAATGAGGTTCTCGACTGTTAGAATAGAGCATCATTTTTTTTAAACAAAATACCAAAATGTTGTCAGGTTGGCTCACAACTCAGTGATGGGAACGGGGAGTCCCAAATGATCCGTTCATCCGCTGCATCCGAATTGACGATTAATACAAACCGTGTTACAACCTTTTAAAACAAGTCAATGAGCTGAATTGGGAAAAAAATATATTCCCTACAAATTAAATTTTTTGATGAAGGATATCTGAATTTTGGCAGTGTGCCTTTAAGGCCACTTAATGAGAAAACTGTTGAAAGGTGAAAAAGATGACTGTGATTTACAAGGTTAATACTCTGTCCGTGTTAAATAGGCAGAAAAAAATGAATGACACTGAAATGTATTTAGCGAACTAATCTATGATAATGTGGCTGTGTCTCCTCGGTGTTGGCAGATTAAGTAGCTGTAATTATAATTCCACTGATCTCTGCTTTGTCCGTTCCCGTCAGTACACCAGTGTTGACAGCAGCATTGTAAGCTCTCTGGCTCCTACCTCTGGCGCCTACACATCATCACAGCCCTCCGTCTCAGCACACCATTCGACTCACAACAACAGCAGCAGCAGTAGCAGCAGCAGCAGCAACAACATCAGCCACCTGGCCACCATGGGCAGCAGCATGAACAGCACAGTCGGTGGTATCGTGGGCACAAGCGCGCTTCACTCTGCTGCCACTGCTGCCACCAGCGCAGTGCTGGGACTTGGCTCCAATGGAGCTACTGCCACTTCCAACCTCTCTGCACCCAGGGCAACCCCTCTGCTCTCCTCCTCGACTGGTACACACTTACAAACAGGTTTTCACAGATACTAGACTTTTTTTTGTCATGTTAGTTTTGTATTTACAAATATATTGAGCTTTGGCTTTGTGTTGACAGGTAAAGCGCCTCCTAACCTTTCCCAGGGAGTACCTCCTCTACTCCCCAACCAGTACATCATGGGTCCAGGAGGGCTGCTGCCAGCGTATCCAGTAAGCAGTTGGGATTCGTTGTTGTTGTAGCGCTTGTCTCTGTCAAGGAGAACAACGCTCGCTATCTGGTTGTCTTTTCTGTTCATTTTTATGATAGTTACTGATCTGAAACTGCATCCATGCATTCATTTGACTCGCGTTTGCTGTGAGTCAAATCAAATCAAATGCTTGTTTTCTATAAAATGATTGGCGTCTCTGCAGATGCTTTTGTTGCTGCTCTCGTCACCTGTTTCTTCTGTTTCACAGCAGATCTATGGCTATGAGGACCTTCATTTGCTCCAGTCCAGACTGCCAATGGTGAGTATCTGCTGATAAATCTCATCATGGCAAGGCATTTGCATATACCACACTCCTAGGATATCTCATAACTTATATATTTTTTGTTTTCAGGGTGTTGTTTGCAGATTCTCTCCTAATGTTTCCTCTCGTTTTAGCCCTCCTTGCAGGATTATTATGGAATCACATTCCCTGGTCCCACAGCAGCTCTCTCAAGCAGAGATGGGACCCTAGCCAACAACCCATACTCAGGTAAACACCTTGCTGCTGTTGCGAGCCCTATCGACCTGCATCCAGTTTGGAGATTTGTTTTACATCTGTTTTTTTTTTTTTTTTTTGTTTTTTTAGGTGAAGTCACAAAGTTTGGCAGGAATGACTCCACCTCTCCAGCACCACCTACAAGCCTGGCTGCCCAGCAACCGCCCCAGGGCCAGAGCCAAGGACAGAGCCAGGCCCAGCCTCAGCCCCCCCAGGCCCAGCCTCAGCCCCAGGGCCAGCCACAACACCACAGCAGTCAGCAGGCCTTTCTGCCTCCAGGCTACAGCTACACAGGCCTGCCTTACTACGCCGGAGTGCCCGGCGCCGTACCCAGTGCTGCCGCATTCCAGTATGGCCCCACCATGTTTGTGCCGCCCGGGGGCCCCGGACCAGCCTCAGCCAAGCAGCACAGCATGGGCCTTGGCCTTGGTAACCCATCAACCAGTCCCTTCCAGCAGCAGACACAACAGCAGCCTAGTGGTTACGGCCAACACACCTTCAGCTCAGGTCAGTGACAAATCCACGCTCGATGTAAAAACACCAGTTACTAAGTCGATATCTGCGTGTCATGGTCACGCAAAGTCGGTGGATTTTGATTGATTTATTTTATTTTCGTCATCACATCAACAAAGAGTTACAGTTCAAACAATGTAATACAGTAAATTGCAGCCAAGAAAGGAATAGGCAGAAGCAGTGCTTATTTTACCCTATCCTATTTTGCACCTTTGGTTTAACCAGCTTTTAAGCTTTCCATGTATAACCCGAGTCAACATTACAAAAAGAAAAAGTTTATGCACACTTTTCCTATTCTTTAAATTTTTGAAACTTCAGAAGTTTTAAATTCTAACAAAAAGCTGCATTTTTTTCAAATCCTCTGTTAATTCATTCCATAATTTACTTACTTTATTTATTCTTGCTTCTGCGTGTTATCTATCTGTATATTGTGTGTGTGTGTTTGTGTGTGTGTGTGTATATACATATATTATATGTAGGTATGTGTATGTATATATGTATGTATACGTGTGTGTGGGCATGTATGGTGACATGTGTGTATGTGTATATGTGTGTATATATCTTTAAAAAACTGTTTTTGTTGTTGCAACACCCAACTCCAACACCCGAATTCCCCCTATGGGGATCAATAAAGTATTATCTTATCTTAATTTAACCCCGAGAACAGAGACACACCTTGATTTTCACTCGAGTTCTTGCTTTAGCACATTCAAATATAAATATTTTCTCGAGCGGTTTGTCATGTTGAAAATCTAAAGCCGCGGTCCTGCTGTCCAGGGTACGAGGAGCTGACTGCAGGGCCAGCAGGAGTGGACTACAGTAAAGGCTACAATTCCTCCTCTCAGGCACAAGCCAAATCTGCTGCTACTGGGCCTGGTAAAGGTGAGCGAATCGAAATCAAAATCGGTCGCTGTTTGATTTTGGCAGTTTTCAAGAGTCGTGGTTTTGTCGGTTTTACAATTACAGGTGTCTCCGTGACGTCAAGTAACTCGGGCGTGCCAGACATCAGTGGAAGTGTTTACAATAAGACCCAGGTGAGATTTAAAACATATCAACCACCCGCCTACTTCCATGTTCCTTCCGACAGCTTTCAAGGTAATGTCTGCATCGTCTCCTCTGTCCGCAGTCTTTTGATAAGCAGGGTTTTCACGCTGGGACCCCCCCTCCCTTCAGCCTGCCATCAGCGCTCGGGGGTCCAGGGCCTCTAAACCCCGGAGCCGCTCCTGGAGGTTATGCACCGGCCCCCTTCCTCCACATCCTGCCACACCAGCAACCACACTCTCAATTGCTGCACCACCATCTCACTCAGGATGGACAGGTATTACTTGCAGGTGTTCTCAGTTGTCACGGCTTTAAATAACATCAATGTTCCGAAATCTGAAACCAAATGTCTCAACGTTTTTATTGTTCTGATGAATGAGTGACCGTAGGCACGCACCAGCTTCTGCCTAGACTGAGCTAAAGTTAAAATTTATGTTCGTACGATCAGTTTTCTCTGACTAAAAATAAGGGGAGGGGCGGGGATGAATGGATCGGCAACCTGATAGACAGACTTTGCGTCAATCTCACAGTTGCATAAGCTTGGCTGTTGATCAGGCCTTTGTGTCTTTGTGTTCAGGGTGGTCCAAGCCAGCGTGGACAGTCCAGCAGCCTGCAGCAGAAGAGCCAAGTCAACAAGTCAAGCTATGGCAGCTCCCCCTACTGGGCCAACTGAGGTGGCTGCAATTATGATGTGTGTGTGTGTGTGTGTGTGTGTGTGTGTGTGTGTGTGTGTGTGTGTGTGTGTGTGTGTGTGTGTGTGTGTGTGTGTGTGTGTGTGTGTGTGTGTGTGTGTGTGTGCGCGCGCGCGCATGGACAGACAACCAACACATGGCGCCAGGCTTCTGAATCTGACTGACAAAACAATGAAGGGACAGATCATTTTATAACACATGCTACAACACACACACACACACACACACACACTACCACCCCTCCCCTTTGTTCTGTATATCCTCTTTTCAAATGTATGGCTGTTGTATGTAAAATATATTTATGTATGTATTTATACAGTATATATGTATGAGTAGGATATTAAATGTGCTTTTCTGCATTTAGTTTTTTTTTTTCCTTTTGAAGGGCATTTAATTTAAAAACATGGAAAGATGAGAATGCTAAATCATGGAGACGAAGTTGGTGAATATACTTGAACACAAGCATCTTGTGATGTGGATTTCTTTTGTATGCATAACTGAAGTGAGAATGATGTATATACATTCTACACATCATTTTCATGGCAAAGGCCTTTTTTTTTAATTTTAGAAGAAAAGATGTTTTGTAATTTTGGTCTCCTGCATTTGTGAATCCTTATACTGAGGATTAATTGAGTTGATAGCCTGAGTTCTTTTTGCCCAATTTCCCTCCATGTCTCTTCATTCCTCAACTCTTACTAGATGGTTGGATTCACCAACCAGGCCTTGATGTCATTTTAACATTGGTTTAGTCCTTATTGTCCAAAATTAAAAGTTCTGAGATGTTTCTATGGGTCTTGCATCACTTTGTGGAGGATTATCAAAACCGGCTTTGTGCGTCTGTCTGGGCTGTGGGGTCCAGGGCCACGGGTGAGTTCACAACTTCTATTTTAAGTAGCGATCAGAGTAGTTTGAAATGCAGACACTCCTTCCTCGGATGGTGTGATAGTTGAACATCCTGGATCTTTCACCATCAAGTAACCCTGAGGCGTCAAGGATGGCTACACAGTCATGCAGCTAAAATCCCATTAATTTACTTCATAATGAGCAAACAAATATTTGGCTACAAAATGTTGGTTTAGAACATTATTTGAAGTGGAATGGCTAAAGTATGTATTTCCTGTTATCCGCTCACTCTTGCCGGAACCGAAACCCCCTTCATTGTGGATAGAATTCAGTTTTGTTTGAAAGCCCTTAAGAAAGTACTGAGGGATTAAGGATGGTTTTGTTTTAGTTGGCCTTCCCAAAATCAGTCACACCAGCGGGATCTTGCATTTCCTGCCAACGTCTACACACTCAACATCTGTGTATGTTTTTGACACGGGACCTTGAATGCTCCAACAAAATAACTCAAACAGCTTTTCTTAACATTTGAGGTTTGAAAACTGACCCCTGAAGTGCTATGGACAAACAACCAAAAATAACAAAGAAAGTTTTATTTACAAAATTACATGTTTTGTTGAATTAAAGGCACATTTACAAGCGTTTGCATTTCGAGCTGCTTACAAATACATCGTAACAAAGCTGCTTGCAAACTATAAAGAATAACCAGGCGTTACTGTACAGGTTTCAGTCTTCGATCACATTCACTCAACATTTTTCTTCTTTTTCTTCTTCTTTTCAGACACAGGCGTCTCTTCCACCGTCTCTGCGTCCATTGACTCAGCTTGTCGTTTCTTTTTCTTTTTAGGGGGGTCAGTGTTCTCTGCCAGATCCTCTGCAGGTTCCTCTGCTGGAACTGCTGACTTTCGTTTCTTTTTCTTCGCAGGGGCCTCCTCTGCTCCGTTCTCTTCGGCGGTGGTCTCCTCGGTCTGCTCATTTGCCTCCGCTGCTTTCTTCTTGCTCTTTTTCGCTGAAGCCGTGTCTCCCCCTCCGTTCACCTTCAAGGAAGCACAAGTCAAAGTCAGGGGTGACCGTACCTTTTCTCATAGCCCGGCATCAACGATGGAAAAGGGTTAACCAAAGGTAAGCAAAATGACTTTGTAGTAACATGTCCAACTCTTATCAGTGAATGAGTCCATTGTCTTGGACCAGCCAATGGTTCTGAGTAGAGAACAATCTTGCATGACGTACACTGAGAAAGGACCATCAGTCTGGGTCAAATCTCAAATCGAAACATGCTTTGGCAAAAAGTCAATGGTGACTATTATCCATGGCCTGAAACAGTTTGTCCCTGGAAGCCTTTTTCACATGAATGAAAACCAGATTTTATTCTGGGCTTTCAACCTTGAGTGTTGCATTTCTAAACCCTAGCAAAAAAGAAAGCTGAGAATTTTTGCTCCCAGAACCATCTTTTCACCGGGACTCACCTCGGAATCGCCGTTGGCTTCACAGTTTTCTTCAAGTGCTTGCAACTTCTTTTCCCGCTTCCTGCGTTTCTTTTCCTTCTTATCCAGTTTCCGCTTGATTTCTGCTGTGACGTCGGTAGCCTAACAGGGAGGGAGCACATTTGTAATTCCAATCCAGATAATAGTCTGATAATGAGCCTTGTGAAAAGACAATGCTGCATCAGACTCATTAAATCAGTTTTGACCCTCAGGGAAGTCAGGGTGAGACATGTCATCACTCACAGCATTAAATGAGTCATGAAAGTCTTAAAAAAAAAAAAAGAAGAAAAAGTGGAAAGTAATGTCCAGCAAACTCCTCTTTTATTCCACTCACCTCTTTCACGGCTTCTTTCATGACATCCACGTTTTTCCGCGGCAGACTGCCAGTCTCGTAGAAAGACAGACGCTCCTCAACCTGTTCGCGCAGTTTGTCTCCAAACACACTGGTGGGGATCTCTGAAATCAAAATGAAAACCCACGTAAGCACAGGAGACAATCACAGCCGCTCCGATGTCGGAGTGTTACTTTGCTCAGGAAAGATTAAATCAACACCAGCCCGGGGGCTGTATACTGCTGACGAAAAATGAGCATCATTGCAAATGGGTTTGGTATTTAGCAGAGCGATGAATGCCCTTTAGTTCTCACCTGAGAAGCAGTCAATGCGTGAGGCAATGGTGCATTTGTTTGCCAGATATCTGGAGATGCGGCCCTTGTTCTTGGCCGCCGCTCGGCCGATGAAGGTGGAATGGAAGATCAGTCCGTACTTTGGCGTGTTTCCGCGAGTTTTAAGGGCCCTGTGTGAAAACACTGCTGCGTTTAGCATCCCTTTTGTTCAGCAGAGCAAGAAACATCAACAGCAACACAATGACTTGGGGCTTGTTTTGAAACGTCCGGCAAAACTGCAGGCTTGCGATTGGCAATTAAAAACTGTCAAGATTCACCCTAGATGTTTGGACTATTTTTAGAAATTGAAAACAGGTCTGCTCGGTTGCTGGGGTTGAATCAGAAAAAAAAAAAAAAAAAACAAGCTTGATTTAAAGCAGATGCTCTGCTTGCCAAAATGAAAGTGATATCCAGCTTTGGGCTCAAATTAGCCGATCAAATCCTCTACCTCTGTGCTGTGAGTGGCTGCTCAGACTATGGGGTGCTCGAGAGCGAGAGGGATCAAGCAAGAGAAGGCCTCTCCGGTCACCCTGCTCTGCTCCAGCCCAGCCCTGCCATCACCGCAACCACTTTCCCCAGCAGGGAGGGGGCGCCCCAGTACCTGAACAGGGCCTTCTCTGCTCCAAGGATCTGAACCGTGGAAGCTGGATACTTGGCCAGGTTGGTTAGACTGCCGGCATGGGAGATCAGGCGAGCCCCCACCTAGAAGCAAGCAGAAGTAGCGTTAGATACTTCAACCAAGAGCTTTCCTTTGAGGCGCACGCTGCGCTCAGATTGACCATCAGCACCAGGTGAGTTTCTCATCAGGAAGTGTCAGGGGATTGACAGATTTTGGCAAGACATCATCGGTATCCTACATGTCAGACTCGAAATCCCAAGATTCAAAACCGCTCACCACTTCTCCGATCAAAGCCGCCAGGTTGGGAGCCACCTGGCTCATCTTGGAACGCAGGTATTCCTGCAGCTCGAGCCGGTAGTTTGACAGCGAGACGACACGGCTTGAGAACCTCTCGATGTTGATGAGGTCAATGGGCGATATGTCCATACCTGCACGAGATACAAAGATACAAACTGTTATTTGTGTTGTCATTTCAACCCGACCGCCAAAGTGCGATTGTTGCTCTCGACAGGATCCGCAGCGAGGAGTTGTGCCTTCGCCACAGGTTTAAGAGAGTTATATAATCTGCCCCCCTGTGTTACCGACCGGGGACAATCATTAGTCCGAGGTGGGCTTAAAAGGGGTGACGATTCTAAAAAAGATAAAAGATTTTTGACTGAATCAACAAAGCTCACCCATCGAGGAGCGAGATGCATCGAGGATGGCCTGGGCTTTGGCATTGTCCATCACCACCTCTTCCAGACCCTCCAAACTCTCTTCTGACAGCTCCTTCCTGTTGCCGATGAGCTGTGCCAGGCGGCAGTACAAGGAGTTGTCAGACACGATCTTAATGAGCTCGGGGAAGTGGTAACCATACCATTCACTGAAGAGAGAGGGGAGGGAAATGTGTTCAGTAAATATTCAACAAGACAAGACTTCTACTCCGAGTAGGTGAAATAGGATGCCTCTCCCGACACAATTGCCCGACCAGACCAGACCGATGGGGCGAATTTGTAGAGAGAAATTCATGTACCTCCTGTTTCTATACAGACTGTGCACCAGGGGTCTCAGTCTGTGGTAAGCATTGGGAGGATGACTGCCGTCCTGAATGGATCCGAGCAAGCGGAAAACAGGCAGAGCTCTTGTTCTTACCGGACACGCATGGAGAAAGTGTTGATGTCTTTGTCAAGCTGATCCAGTAGGGCGATGGACTGGATGATCATGTTGTCGGCCCTGTTGACATTGAATTTGACCTTGGCTCGGGAGTAGCTGTGGCCTAGACCCAGCTGTGCTTTCGAGGCAGCCTGGGCGGTCAAACCTTTCACCAGAGAGTGGAAGTGGAGACGTAGACCTGCGGGGACAAGGTAATATTGGTTGGGGTCGGGTGCTTCAGGCGCCACGCCAGCACTTCAGTGGCGGCTGTTCAGATTTTCAGTATGAACCATCACAAATTCAGGGTGACAAGTTAGCATCACAACAGGCCACCGTTAAGTAGACTCAACTTCAGACTCGACTAGCTTCTAGATTTGTCAAAGGAAACCTTGTTAAATGTTCATACCTCTGGTTATCTCTGCAACAACTCCGGCCGTCTGGATGGAGACACTAAATTCTTCTTGTATGGCAGCTCCAATCTTTGAATCGGACACCCCCAAGACTGCTTTCTTCTTTCCAGAAGTCGGGAGGTTCGTCTCAAGGAACAACTTCAGATCTGCGTGAACCAGACCTGTGAGGAGGAGCAGAGGAAAGCTAAGATGTGCAACAGCACAATGAAGCAGACTCAAGTATTCCATACTCTGGTGTTCAGGTTTGACATTAAGTCGTCAGCATGATAGCTCAGTGGATTGACAGATTATTTGACATCACTACACCCGATGACATTTTAAAATAAACTCCCAAAAAAACGTACCCTCTGAGATGGCATTGATGTTCTCCAGGGCTGCCTGAGCTGACTTGAATGGGAAAAAGGCAGCGAGGCTAACCATGCTGTTGAACTTGGCGATACTCAGCACACTGTCCTCCACCTGAAGAGCACACTGCAGTTAAGGGCCTGTTCACAGAACACATCAACGGTCCGAGCAGGGGGAGGGCTTGGGCTTACCTGGGGAAGCAGCATGCCGATCTCTTCCACCTCTCTAACAGCGAAGAGGGCATATCCGGATGCATGCTCAAACAACACATGCAGGAGCACCTGCAGACAGAGTCAAGGCATTAACATAAAGAAAATGAGTCTTAACTTGTAACATGATGGACAATGATACTGTTCATGTTTGTATTTTTCCCCCGAAACAAAAAAAAACCAAGGGTATCTCTTTTGTCACGTTAATAACCGATTCCAGAACACGACCTTAATCGTCGGTCCGTCCAGGCACATTTCTGACCAAATCTGTTAATATTTGAGATAGTTTGGCCTTAAACCACGGCCGATTACGCAGTTTTACATTGTCGATCGTGCTTCCCTTATAAGATGCCACCTCCTCACAGCTTTACTAGTATTATTTAGCGAAGAAAAAAAACCCTCGCATTAGTTTTTTTTTTTTGGAAGCGTTTATAGTTACTTGTTATGTAGATTTCTACGAGTCAAATTTGGTGCAGTCGTGCCGCCATCGCCCCGACACGTGGTCGCCACGAACCCACGTGTCGACCCGGGCGGAAGAGTGGCGTGGAGCTAACCTGTGCTAGCGGCCCAGCTAACCTCGGCCTGGAAAAAAAAAACTACCGTAATCTCGCCCTGAGGGATTGAGGGCATAAGCAAGCCGCTTTTTATTTGAATGCATGACCAGGATTATGTCGGTTAATGTGGGTTGAGTTAAAGTTCGCCTGCTAGCACTGCCACCCAGACGACTAGCTAACTGTTGCGTCCATCTTGAGGCCTTTATCGTCATTTAAAAATGTTAAATCAGGTCTAAAAACATCCGTCAGATTATTACCCTGGAACGTGCATGCCACACTTGAGATCTCTGCAATAACGCACTGATGTCGAAAAACGCTTTTTTTTCTTACCATGATTCGTGGTTTTCTGCGACAGCGCGCAGTCTAGCGTGTTCTTTCCGTTGCTTCACCTCAGAGAAAGAGAGAGGCGACTGGGCTGGACAGCGAACTGCACACGCTTACATGCAGCGAGATCACGCAAGACATCGCGAGACTACACGCAAATCCAGGGGTTCACAGAATGAGCACAAATTTAGAATGAAGAATTGAGGCAGAACCTGTCAATAGTTGGCGTTTGATTATTACGTTGATTTACAATTTGTTAGAAAGCAATGGAATTATTAATGGAATTATTAATGTAATGATCTTAATTCAGCAGTACTTGCAGTGCGACATAGTTATCCAAAGTGATGCTAAAACGGTTTGACCGGAGATACCAAACATGAAGTGTTGATAACAACCATTACAACAATCCTACAATGGGGTGATAGAAAATAAATAAATAAATAAATAAATAATATATATATATATATATATATATATATATATATATATATATATATATATATATATACACACACACACACACATATATATATATATAACTGTGACTGTGGCGATGGTGCACGCATTCCCCAGAAGGAAATAGCAAAAGCACTTATATACTTGAATTGCACCCAAAATCGGATACGGCAGTGACAATCTGTCTAATTATCCACTTGTGAAAGGCATTTAGATGACACAAACCCATCCTGCAATCTTTCACTGATGTGGGGGAAAGCTGTCATATTTTGTGAAAAGTGCCATTAAAGTTCCTTTGTGTCACACGGTTTCTAAGGAGCAGATGCATGTGAGACTGTTTGAGTGCCAGTATACAACACTGGCGGGTCATAAATGTGTCAAATATTATTCAAAAGCAGGGAATTTATGGCTGACCTATTTGGACAGAGAGCTCCTTCGGGTGCAGCAAAGATATATGGCCATACATTGGAATCAGGTAAAAATGAGAATGTTTTTCAGTATTCCTCTTATCATAACTTCTTTCAGTTCACATTTTCATCACAAGCGTTCCAATATCAGAAAAATAAGGGATCATTTTGTTGGGAAATGTCTTCCAGTTATTGTACTGAACTGCTTAAAGACTGCCCGTTATGTGATAACATAACGAAGAATCCCATTACATTTAATGTGTCATATTTGTAACCCAATTATGTAACGCATTGTGTGCCACGACAGTTACTTATCACGTCACTATTTGTGTTATAGATTGTACAATGAACACTCTGATTCATGCTTTTTCATGATTTGTAAAGATAAAACTTGCAAACTTGTGTGTCCACTTTATAAAGTTGTGAATTTTCAGAGATGTGGAAACAAACAATGACAGACAGCTGCAGAGAAAGGCAACACCTAATGGATGGAGAAATGTACTGTTTATGCATCTAAGTAGAAGGTGTTTTTTTTAATTGTGAAAATGTCTTCAACGGTGTTGTTGTTTTGGAAGTGCCACATTCAGCAGTGCGGAAATGTAAAGCGAGATTCCTAAGTAACTTCTGTGTTACCGAGAGCCTGAACGAGTGGCTGAAGGAGTCTGTTGAGGAGCGGATGTGAGGGAGGACAGTAAAAAAGGAGAGGGCTCGATATAAAGGCTGACTGGGACACGCAGACTCTCAGACTGGCAGAACTCAGCTCATCTTAAAGCACACTTCCTTGATCTACTGACCAGGGCTGACACAGCACGTGAGTAACATATGGCCTCTCCTGCTCCTCTCTCTTTGTCTCCTGGGCTCCCCTATGCCCCCTGTTACCGCTGCCTTTCCCCTCTCTGACATCCTCCTTTCATTCTGCTCCGTTTGCGTCCAGAGCCGTCTCGCTGCTGTAAGTATGGCTGGTTCACTCTAGCTGTTTATCTCGCTTGTCACTGGAGCACTTTGTTGTTACTTACATGCCCCCCCTCCCCCCCTATGCACTATCTTTTTGTCAACCTTGCATAATAACATGGGAGTTCTTCTTGCTGCTCTTTTCAGAGTTATTGTTACTCATGTTGACTGGTTTCCCTTTTCTGGCAAAGAAGAATTCCCTATTTTTTGAGTGCTGGCCTCAGTGCCACTCACCTCTACTTGTGTGGAAATATCCCATGTACTGCACAGACAGTCATGGATACAGCCTACACTTCAAATGTAGGGTTTGTAGAAAAATGTGGTTTTCCCACTAAAATATAAGTTTTAATGTCATGTTTCAAAGTGTATCATTGACCTTTCACCTCTCTCTGACTGCTTGCTGATTTAGGGCCTTTTTTCTGCTCACTAATTTTTTTTTTTTTTTTTTTTTCCATTTTCATGGCCCCCTCCACGTTTCAAAATGTTAAATTCTAAGCATTTCAAAATAATTTCGTAAATTTGTCTTTCTCCCGTTGTCATTGTTCAAGTCAGTTCACGTATACCTGCAAGTGGAAAACAGGGATTTGTCCGGCCTCTGAAACGAATGCAAAACTTATATAGTACTTCTACGTGTTTACATTCGTGTGTGTGTGCTCAGGAGGCAGCAGAATGAGCATGCGTGGAGCCGTTGCCGGTTGCGTGGCGCTGGTGTGCTGCGTGGCGCTGTTGGCGGAGAGGACACAAGGGCACATCACCTTCTTCAGCCCGAAGGAGTTGAGGCTGATGAAGGTGAACAGTTTGTGTATGGCGAACCAGTATGTAGGAGAGCAGTCCTTGAAATGTATTCCTGAACATTTGTTTAGTGCAGTCAAAGTTCTATCAACATTCATCCGGATTTGCCCGGACAGGTCCGACGAGGCAAATACCAATCATAAGCAATCTCGTTTTTGATGTTTTGCACCCCCCCCGCCCCCCCCGATATTCACGTTTACTTTTACACGTTAAATTAAAATTTCTGTCAAACTACAGGGATGTAAATAAATAAGAAATATAACAAAAAACCTGTTTGTGTATATATATTTTCTAAACAGGTTTTCTAAAACTATGTATGAAAATGGTGTGTTTTACTCCCAGCTGTGAAAATATAAAAATGAAATAAAATAAGTATGATCTTTTAAAATGAAATAAAAAAGATGAGAGGAAAACATCATTTTTTTGTAAATTCAATTGTATTTAACTTGAAAGAATAAAGTTTTACATGATAAGATTGCCGTTTCCCTCTGCTAGTCTGGTTCCTATCCACAAAACGGGTAATTGAACTGGACGTTGCAAACATCATCAAAAAAGCTTTAAAATATGAAACACCTTTGTGTAGAATTAAATTTTTCTGAAAATCTTGAAAAACATTTCTAATGGAAACACAAGAAAATATCTTTTAAATAATGAGAGGAAAAAAACAACAACTTTATCAGCAAATCACCTAAAAAGGATCCCCGGAGTCTTTTAAGAGAATGCATAAACGTTTGTATTTTTATTGTGCATGGGCCGGCTGCTCAGCAGGAGAGAGAGGGCAGAAAAGACATGGAGACTCGATCAGAGGATGACCACTTGGAAGGAGTTACCCTGCAGGACCTTCCTCAAATAGAGACAGGAGATAATCTAGTGAGTGAAGCAGAAAACTCCGAGCCACTTCAGCAGACCGCCGTCTTTTTTCACCGGCATTCATGCCTCCGTCTCATTTGTCCGTGTGTGTGTGTGTTTTGTATGGTCCAGGACAAAACAGTGGAGATCTCAGTCCATCTTTCACCCAAGCAGCTCGATCACGTGGCTCCAGTGCTCGAGGAGATCATCCATGAAATGGTGGAGGAGCATCAGAAAGGTATTTCGCCGTTGCAAGAGCGAGTGACACACTGAGCGCAAGCCATTCGAAGGGCCGCCTGTGGCCTTGTGTTTTCCTTTAAAATCAGATTCCCAGAAATACAGCGATAAAAAGCTCTTCTGACGATCACAATGTCCCCTCACAATCTCGTCTTTGCAGCCAACTAGTGTGGCCGGAGACACAAGCGGACCAACCCTGTACAAAGTCTTCGCAAAGCATCGACTGCTCCTATTGCTCATTGTGTTTTGAATGAATCAGTTAATAAAGAGAAGTGATTGTGTAACTTATCAAAACATCTGTTATCACTACTTTGCTACCCTTGGAGAGGCACGTCAGCCTCGGCAGGTCAGCCTCGGCAGGTCAGCCTCGGCCCGCCACCGTCAGCTGTTTGCAGAACCCTTTGTTTCGGTCATTTCCTGATGCAATTTAATCAGAAATATTCAAAAATTATGGCAGGACCCCACTGCTTTTTCATCCATGGTGGATTCAGGGAAATATCTGATCAAAAGTGAAGAGGCACCTTTGGCACTGAACATTTACAAACAAATGTTTTGTTTTTAATATAATATAAATATATTTTATATTTTAATACATTGTTAGATTGAGTGGAAAGCACTGAGAAGATGTAAATGCCTGCTGATACATAGCAGACACCTGCATGAAACAAAAGCAGCATCAAAAATTCAGGTAACTGCTACGCTGGCGGTCTACAAAGCAAAGCTGTAAGAGTGTTCTGCGAATATGAGGCGTTTCTGCAAAAACATTAAACAGAGAGAATGTGCCCCGCTTTTTATTTCCTAAAGCCCCCGTCTCCTCTCACAGTTTAGATGTCAGCCTCTCGCAGACCTCAAAGTCCTTGGCTGCGAGGCCAGCGTCTCGAGCCAGCGGTGCAGGCAGGACCATGGAGCAGTCGCAGTCAAAGTACTTCCCAGATATCCCCTCCGTTTCTTCTGCCACGGCGCAGTAGAGAGGGCTTACCGCCCCCTCCTCCGCCAGCTACCGAGCAGAGAGGCGTGGGGAAACGGTCAGAATAAAGAACCAACGCATTTCAGGAAATAAGATGCATAATTAAACATGCAACCAGAATCTCTGGTGGCTGTGGGTCTAATCTTAGTAACTGTTCAGCATAGTAAAGCTTAACAGGTTGCATAGATATGCGACATGTGTGTACATATACAAACATATGTATATGTACATATGCCTATGCAAAACAGTGTGTGTGTTTGTGTGTGTGTGTGTGTGTGTGTGTGTGTGTGTGTGTGTGTGTGTGTGTGTGCAAGACGGTGTTGACATATTGCACGATATTATACATTAATTATAGCAACCATTTAATGCACAGCACCGAGCAGAACCCCTTGGTGATGTTCTTAGATTAACTATAAATGGTCTGTGGTTAAATTGCGCTTTCCCAGTCAAGCACTTAACACCGGATCACAATCACCCCCTTTCACCTGGCAGTCGCTTTTAGATATTTGAGTACATTGAGGTTTTCTTATTTTGCAGCGGGAAAAAAAACAGCAACTTTATTAGATTTAATTAAGATTTGAACTGATACGTGAAGACACTGAATAGCTGGTTGAGAATTAATTTATCACACACTCTTGTGCTCACTTTAGATTTGAATGGTTCCAGTCAGAGTATTTGCTTATAATATCGTCCCAACATCTCATGGTAACTCAAACGGCGTTCGACATCAGCAGCATCGCGGACCCGACAAGCGGCTGGTTGAGGATAATCAAAGTTCAGAAAAGAGTTTTGGAAAGGGGGAAAACATTTTTTAGTGGAATGCCTGTGTGCAGGAGATCAAGAATCTTTTTTCCTTGGAGGTTTCCATGATTAGTGGCCTAAAATACAGTTGCCTTCACTTTTCTAATACCAAGCAGGGCAAAGCTAATCCTGCTCGTTGCTAAAAAGAAAAGAAATCCGTTCGTCAAAGCATTTCAGCAAACTACCTTTCCCCTCCGCTTGCGTCCTATTGTTTTCTCAACTCAGATGGGGACATGTTATTATCAACAGTGTCTTATATCCCACTTTCCCATAAATCTCATAAGATGGCGCTGAAAGACGGCAGCCTGTTGCATCAGCTCAACTGTTACTGTAACACACGAATTTCCCCTTGGGGATCAATAAAGTATTCATTCATAAATTCAGTCAAATCAATTCATGTTTCTAATATTTAGTAGAAACTTGACGACATTTCATATTAACTACTGTGAAATTTGCATATGATTCAAGCACCTTCAAATAATTAAAAAATAAGATTTGATTGAATTGATACTTAGATCTGGCTTTCTCAAGCATGCATAACCAGATCTGTGGTGAATTATTTAATAACTCAAAAAAATGATCCTGGCAATTTAGACTGAATAGCCCTGGAGTAAGAATGTATTTGGAATGCATTAGTATGTAACCCTTTGGGAACAGTGGGCTGATAGAGGTGCAGGTGCATGTCAACCCACAATTTTCCCTTAAGCTGTTATACTAACTTGCCACTCTGTCAAAAACTATTCAGGATAAAAAAACCTGAAGAAAGCTGAGACACAGATGTGATGCTGACGGTGAAGGTGTGGGCGCAACGTGAACACAGATGTTTCGTCAATGTGTGAGACACACCCACCTTGAAAAAGAAATACACGACGATGTTGAAGAGACAGCGGACCCAACCGGGATAGTGTCGCATTATTCCCGTCACTACGATGCCAGGGTGGACGGAGTTTGCGGTGACACCTTCACACAGCCGCACACACATACACGGAGGTTTGGCGGTTTAGTTCAGCCCATAAACAAAAATACAGAAAAGATGGAATATTAGCCCGACCAGAGACACATAAAAACCATGATTCATCGCTTTGGCAAATATTGTTGCACAGCTGCAGAAGAGTAGAACCTTTCCAGAGAGTTGATGCAGTGAACTGAAAATTTGTGCTTTGCTTGTTTATCCTCAACAGACCTCCATCACTTGTGACTTCCGTAACAAACATTTCAACCGAATCATCTCTTTGCCGTCTTGCTTCGGAATATCATCCTCTGACTTTGTAACAGGCGATGTCAACGATTCGCATCGAACCAACCTGTTCCCTGCAGCCTGCGAGCCAGCTCATTGGTGCAGATGATATTGTGCAGCTTGGTGTTGTTGTACACCCTGTCCCAAGTGTGAGTGATGTTCTCCCCGTGGAAATGAGAGAAGTCCACTTGGCCTTTCCTGTGGTTGACCGAGCTGATGTTGACGATGCGAGCCGGAGCCGAACGTTTCAACAGGTCTGGAGAGAGGGAAGAGGTGGAGAGGAAAACGAGAGATTTTTTGGATAGCGGGACATTTTGATATTCCATGACAATCGGTTGTATTGCTGAATTACATTAAAAAGGAAGCTTGTCTTACCTAGCAACAAGTTAGTGAGAAGGAAAGGGCCCAAATGATTGGTGGCGAATGACATTTCGAACCCATCTTCGGTTATCTGCCGCGGTAAACCTACGATTTTATGCGTGACACAATTTTGACTTGTTAGAGTTTGACTAAAAACACAGGAAAAAAAGGAAGTTGGGTGAATTTGAACCCCAAAGCTGGACAAATCTTTTGTATACTTGTATTTTAATGTCTTAAACTAGTAAGTATATCAGCGAAAAGTAGAACACGTTAGCCTAGCCTCCGTCAAGAGATCAAATACGCACTTCAACGACTTCAAAAGGCCAAGCTGGTGCGATGGGCTTCCGTTCCCTGTCTAAAATATTGATGTGGAATCACATGACATCTTAATTCGCAAGGAAAATAGCCTGCAGGAACCGCAGGTGGCACTTTTGCCCCGTCACTTCAATAGTGAAGACGTGTTTCAATGTGGTTATTTAATCAACACACCAATTTAAATTATGGCTGTGAATAGGAAGAGTAAAAAAAAACGTGGGGATTTAAGTGTCTACTTTCTTTATTTCAGTCTTTTCCAATGTTAAGAATGTGCAATTTCACCAACTAAGGTGCATGCACTTTGAGAAATGTGGCTGACTCTAGTCACAGGTCAATTGTCATGCACATAATCTCAAATTAAAGGGTAAAACGAAACACGGCACACGATAATTTACATTTCGGCTCCGTGAAAACATAGTGATGAGGGTTCTTGTAGATATTCGATTTACTGTTATGTCACTGAAGCGGGCCACTTTTAGTGCAGTAAGGATTAACAGAAGCCAAATGTGAAAATAACAATATCTCAGAATATTATTCTTAACACTATTACTTTTTTCATGATGCAGTGAATGCATCTTTCGTAGCGTTGCGACTGCAATAAGTTTTGAAAGCGGCGCGTCCCTGAGGCAACAAGTTCCCCCGCTAATCCAAAAAGCCGGAGATGGATTTCCACAATTCTAAATGACAGAGAGGAGATGTTCCCTTATCTTTTTGCTGAACTACCAAAACGTGTTTTCCAGTGCAGCTGGCACGTCCCCTTCAACGGGTGACTAAAATCTGGATTTCTTATCGGCAAAAAGTCATTCGAGCATTTGGGGCGAAATTACTGTTGACAACTTTAAGATTCAATTACTTCAGAAAATCAAGTTAATGAACAACAATTTCATGGTTGAAGAATAAACATGAGAAGGGATACAGAGTTCCTCGCGTGGTGTTTTTTCTCAGTTCATAAATCATTAGTGTTGAGACTCTGAAATGTGTGTGTGTCTGTGTGTGTGTGTGTTTGTGTGAGTTTCGATTTGTATGCATCACCTGATACTGCTGCATTATTGACCAGGATATGAAGAGCTTTCTCCTCTTCAAGGATTTTCTTGGCGAATTCCCTGACAGAGCTCAGAGAGGAAAGGTCCACCAGTCGCAGGTGGACATCAGAGTTTCCAGTTTTCTCCCGGATCTCTCTGACTGCTGCCGTTCCACGGGACTGACTCCGACATGCAAGTATCACACGTGCTCCGCGGCGCGCAAAGTCCACGGCGATGTGCTTACCGATCCCTAATGGAGGGGGAAAAGTACACCAAATTAGCCTGGGTTCTTATAAATGCCAAAAAAAAAAATAAAAGCCTTGAAGAAATGTGCATAGACCTGTGACAGACTTTCAGATAAGGAAAAACTGTGAACGCCTGAGCAATATTTCTTCAGATAGACCAGGGTGGACGGTTGATGGAGGCAACCAACCTACAAGCAACATCTGTATAACAGATGTTTTCAGTCTTGATTTCATCTAATTCCTCTGGTCTAAAAAGGATAAAAACATTTGGCAGGACAGGATCAAACACTACTTTTAGCTTTCTTAGTTGAGTTCATGCCTGGCCCATGAGCTGTGCAGGCAGCTGGCATGGAAATGTACTTGGTGTGTCGAGCGATCAAATCCAGTGGTTTGGTGTTCCTCATGACTGCCTACAAGAGGCATGCTTGTGAAAGACACTGGAGCCCAAGTTGCTCCAAGTTGCTATCCAGTGTGAAGTGCTTTGTAATCAGAACCACTTTCTCTCTGCATCAGTTAATGTGCTTCAGCTCTCTACCTGGTCTGGTTTGTGTTTAAACAATATATTAACATATTAGGATGGCGTTGGACGCTCCTATGGAATTCACAGTCCGCCGAGCCTATCTACTTTCCCTTTCTGTTAAAGGCTTTGCAAAAAAATAAAGAGAAAGTAAGAATGTTCATTTTGCAACTTTGCAGTTGGCACATTAAGTCAGATACGGAAGTGGCTTGTGTGAACGATGACTAAATTACATTCTTAAATCCCCCTGGAAATAAAGATCATTCTTTCCAAAGCAAAAAAACATTTATATTGTAACTAAATGTTGTGGTCTGGGGCATGGTGAACTCTGAGCAAGCTGTTCCTCACAGCGGTTGATAATTAATCCAGTCAAGGCAAAAGAGCATATACTCCCACAAGGAGTTGCAAGGGGAACATGGTAACAATGCCGTTTGTACGTTTGGAACTGACTTTGGATGCACAGCGGGCGGTGAAACGGGACGCTTCCTTCAAAAAACTCATAACCTGGTTCCCCTGACTAAGTCGACCTTTAAATAAGCAAACAAAATAATGATTAGATGAAACCGTGCAAACTCCCAAAAAACCACAAGAGGAGACGCCAATTATGAATGTTAGAAGATTTGAAACTGAAAAAAGCAAACTGTTAGTTTCAACTAATACTAGATTGCTGGCATTTCATAGGAATTTGGTCAAGGTAATGTGCAATGTTCCATTACATATTACGCACCCCTCCCTGAAGTCACATCCACAGAACAAGTTTGATATCTTTTGATTTCCATGAAAGAATGACTATCCTAAACATATCTCAGAGAGATCTGTGTTTTTTATTGAAATATTTAATCAATTTAGTCATTGTATGCAACACGGTAGCTGCATGAATGCTAGATCCATGTGTTCTTCCGTATTCCATGGGTTTCCTGCAAGGGGTGTGTGGAGGTGTGTGTGATCCGACCTGAATTGGCGCCCGTCACCATGGTGGTCTTCCCTCCCAGGTGCGTGGGGCAGGTCCGGGGGTGCCAGCGAGGCCTCCTCTGCGCGCGCACGATCAGCACCAGCAGCGCCGTGGACACGACCCACACCGGGTGATACAGGAAATCCAGCCAGGACATCTAAGTGCGTTCGGGTAACCCTGGTGAAGTGTGACTTCATGCCTGGAGGGACAGACGGGATGGGTCATGGGGAGGCGGGAGGTTGGGTTTCTTAGCTCCTTTCTCGACCAATGGCATCAAATCAACGCGGGAAACTGTTCCAAGGTGCGATGTGGACAAACCCCGGTGACTGGATGGCGACATCCAGTGGTTAGTATTGGTACTGCATCCGTTAAGATTCCAAAACGAGATCATGACAATATACACCAATTACAAAATAAACATTATTTTATTGACAGGATTTTGAATCCCATTGGATGATTTAGTTTTATTTTTTGACCAAAGTTCAACATTGGACATTAGTGACAAACTAAAGTTTATTGAATCACCTGTTGGCGAATAACAACTAAATAAGTGCTATAACTAACACAATTGCATCAAGGAGAATACCTTTTTTTGTGGCTTAAGCAGTATAGAGCTGTCAGGCTGCTCAGCTGAACCTATGAGATGACGTAGATGTGAAGGAAGACCCTTGTTCTCCCAGGGGACGGATTGGAGTTGGTCCTGTTTAATGATAATAATAATAAAAATAATAATAATAATATTGATGATGAACATATTTATAAAGCACTTCTATCCGAAGTACTGGTCAAAAATACGAATATGTAAGACTTCTTTTCCTTTTTGCTGCTCCCTTCAGGGGTCGCCACAGCGATTCAACCTTTTCTCGCACCAACTAACTTCATGTCCTCTTTCACTCCATCCACTAATCTTCTCTTCAGTCTTCCTCTAGACCTCCTGCCTGGCAGCTCCAATCCCAACAACCTTCTACCAATATCTTCACCAGTCGTCTTCTGTACATGACCCAACCATCTGAGTCTGGCTTCTCTGACTTCATCTCCAAAACATCTAACATGTGCTTTCCCTCCGCTTCCTGTCTTTTCCTCAGTGCCACCGTCTCCAAACCAAACAGCATCGCCGGTCTCACTGCTGTCTTGCACACCTTTCCTTTCATTCCGACGGAAATCTACCTTTTTTTAAATTTCAGAGTTGCTTTTTTTTGTTGTCATGCCTAAAGCATTAAATTGAATCGAATCGATTTGCATGTACAAAAATGTTAGGCAGTTTGTGAAAGTCTGTGACATCTCCATCTGCACCTGCTGCTCTCTCGCACTTCAGGTTAGATGCTAAACTGCATTTTGTTGCTCTGTACTCATACAGTTTAATGACAATAAAGTTAAATGTAATCTAATCTAATAAGAAGGTCTATGTTCACAATTAGCAGCAGCATTAATACTTGTCGAAATCTTCTTGTCGTGGCAACTGGAGTTGAATTTCTTCACCTGAAGACGTTTCAGCCCTCATCCGAGAAGAGTTCTGAACTGTAGAAGCGTCTTCGAATGAAGAAATACAAGCCAAGTTGCCACGACAAGAAGATTTCGACAAGAATTCCCCACGAGCTGGATGAGTGAGAACCTCCACGGAGAAGCAGTGTTCACAGTTAATCATTGACGGGCCGGATAGCGACTTTGCCTCGCAGCAAGAAGGTTCCTGGTTGGATTCTGACAGAGGTGGGCCTTTCTGAGTGGCGTCTCCATGTTCTCCTGGTGTCACAGGAGGTCCATAGGGTGACCCAAAATCGCCAAGGCGTCTAAATGAGAGAGTGAACGGTTGCACGTCTCATGCGAGATCACCGGTCCGAGGCGAACCCTGCCTCCCGCCCAATGACGGCAACCCCCTCCTGCGACCCTGCCAGCAGGATAAGCGGTAAGATAATGAATGAATGATTAACCGTCTGGGATGCAGAGACATTGTCTTCAAAGAAAACTGAAACCGAGATGGGCAGCAAATGTTGACCATGTCCTGGAATCCGCTGCAAAACGCAGCAGAAGTGAAGACCGTTTATCCACTGACCGAATCGAAAACCGAGCGGCTCATCGGATTCACTTCAATCGTTGAAATGTTTTCTTTTGGTCTTCAAAAGTCCGGGTCGCACCCGTCGTAAAGACGAATAGAACAGGGAGTGAAGAAAACAGACAAAGTAACAGGATGTCACAGTCATGAACAAACACTGAGCTGATATTTAATCATGAAATAAAAATAAAACTATTTTATTGTATTCTAGAGGCTAAATTTGACATAATGCAAAAGAAAGATATGCAATTACAATAAACTTTACAGAAGCACACTTGGCATATTATTCTTTATCATTGCTCCGAAGACTTCCTTTTATTGTGAAGCAGGGGTAGAAAAAAAAAGACAAGTCTGTTTTTAAAAGCAACATTTTTTTTTTAATTTCTGCAAAAGGTCTTGGAGGATGTTTGTGTGTGTGTGTATGTATGTATGTATGTGTGTGTGTGTGTGTGTTTAAGTGTGATGACATCCGGGGGGTGGTGGTGGGGGGGGGTAGTGCTATCAAAAATATGGACCAATCAAGAAGGAAAGGGAGGGGAGAAGTCAGACCGAGGCTCTGGAGCGAAGAGCTTGAGGACCTCATCTCCAAGTCTGATGCAAGATATAGGGGGGTCTTCACTCCTCAGCAGCAGTTTTTCCACGCAAGAGCCCACCCGAGTCCGCAGATGAGAGAAGCCCTGAGGGTGGAAGGAGAAGAGATGAAGGACATCGCCAAGTCACCGGCGAGAGGATTCGGTGCCTCCCGATCCGTCCGGATGCAGAACCGACTCATCCGAGTGACGCTCGCTGAAACTTTGTGCACGTACGTCATGATGGTAAGGAGTCGTTCCGAAACGACGCGTCGTTTCGATCAAAAAAGTTCGTTCCTGTTCGAAGCAGCTGGGTTCGGACGTGCGTGCAAACCCCCCGCGTCTGTTAGTGACCTTTATCGTTTTGCCCCCGCAAAGACACACACTGACACACACACACACTCACACACGCAAAACACAGACACGCACGTTCTAGGGTCACATGACAAAGGTGACTGCAGGGGATTGGAAACCCCAGTGGGTCGGCCACAGACAGAGGAGCCACATGGCTTGGGGGGGGGGGGGGGGGGGGTAAGAACTGAATTTGGTATTTGGGGGTTTTTTTTTAATTTCGAGAGAAACCCCCGCCGGCG
>CAAKHD010000891.1:15722-28648 GCA_901007705.1 Fistularia tabacaria | reverse complement strand
CCGCCGGCGCGGGGTTTGGGGGAGGCAGGAAGGGGGGGGGGTGGGGGGGTGGGCGGCGGCGGGGGGGGGGGGGGGACCGGGGGGGGGGCGATGGTGGGGGGGGGGGGGGGGGGTGCAGAAGTCACATGACTTTTGACTTTGGGCTTCTGTTTATATTTAGAACGAATCCCGCGCATGCGCAACGCGATGCATAGTAGTCTAGAGTCGCGCCAGACGCACTCACCTGTCCGTTACCTGTCCGGGGGGATTCGAACCAGCGAACCGGTTCATTCGAATCATCCGATTCAGTAGTGTCTCCTATGAGCGCGCTGAGTGAGTGAACCGGTTCATCCGAATCATTTGATTCAGTGGTGGTTCAGGTGGGTCCCCCGTGTAGCCTTTTGCACCACGAGCCCTTAGAGGAGGGATAACCCCGGATTTTTGAATCAGTACGAAGATTCGAATCATTAACATGAGTGATTCAGGAAACCGCCCAGCTCCACTGTGCTCAGCAGAAGATGGGGATAGAGTTACTGCAGAGGCTGTTTTTTCTTGCTCTTGGAAACTAGACTCACTTTGAACCCAACAAGAATTTCTATGGGAGGAGCGTTTTTTTGTTTTTTTTTGTTCCCGTTTCCTAAATGAATTCCTCGGTGTCAGCATTACTCCTAGGGATGTCTTTGTGTCCGGAGAGTGTTTTTCAGTTAAAGCTCCATGCAACTTTGACTTTCACACACGTAGACGGCAAAACAAGTCACAGCTTTCGCAAAAAGAAATGGGCCCTAAAGCTCATAGTGTTATATTTCTGACTTGATGTTTTGATGTTCTGTTACATTTCAAACAATATCTCTCCATGCCTTACCTCTGTACATTCCAGTCAATATATATGTATCTGTCTATCAATATATATATATATATCTATGTATATATGTATGTATGCAAACTTAATACCTGGAATAATACAACCAACCCCATTGTGCAACATTCTACACAAACAAGTGAATCTGGACAATTTACTTTGCCTCACTTCTGTACTTTGACTTCATTGTGTATACGTTAAGTTTTTCATTTCATGTCTATTTGAACAGTGTGTGTGTGTGTGTGTGCGTGCGTGTGTGTTAGTGTCTTCTCACAACCCCCATATTTTAGATACACTTCAATTTTGTTGTATTGCACTTAACAGTGTGAACACAGCTATGCTATTCTATTCGATTTTTTTTTAATCTTAAATGCCATTCATTGTTTGTGTGTCTTTTCTTTTTATCAAATAATGTTAGAATCAAATAACATTTGGCAAAACTCGCCCCTCCATATTGTGTATTTTCTGATAGTTTGCACTCGCTGTCTGTTGGAAAATCGGGTGTGGGTGTTTTTTCATTGTGTGTCTTTGAATGTTTGGGATGTGTTTACTGTCCAGTGAGACCTTGGCTTGTACTTATTGGTCCTCTGTGTCCAGGTGTTTGGCCTGGGGTCTGTTGCCCAGGTAGTGACAGGACGGCAGTTATTTGGACATTACATCAGCATCAACCTGGGTTTCGGTATAGGCGTCGCAATGGGGGTTCATGTAGGAGGGAAAGTCTCAGGTATGAGAGAACTCACTTACAAATGCGACCATCGAGAATCCTCTGCGATCATTACACACTGGTTTCCTTCTTTACCAGGGGCTCATATGAACGCGGCAGTGTCATTCACGAAGTGTGTATTCGGACAGCTTTCGTGGAAGATGCTGCCCCTGTATTTTTTAGCCCAGTTCCTGGGGTCATTTCTGGCGGCAGGAACAGTTTTTGCTGTGTACTATGGTGAGGACAACCGCAAAAACACGCGCACACATATACTGTATATGTAGATGTAAAAAACAAATATCCGGCCCACTTGAATATCTTCAGCCATGTCTGCTGTCCCCTTGCTTTGCAGAAGCCATACACGATTACGGTGGAGGAAACCTGACGGTCATTGGTGCAAAGGCCACAGCCGGTATCTTTGCCACATATCCAGCCCCCTACCTTTCCTTGTTTGCAGGGTTCATGGATCAGGTATGCAAACACACTATCATTCTGCCCTGGCTTTTTCCTTTAAATTTTAAATATTGTTATATTTAACATGTTCTCTAGGAGTGCGTGTGTGTGTGTGTGTGTGTGTGCTAAAATGTGCTGTGTTTGTGTGTGTGTGTGTGTGTGCGTGCCAGGTTTTTGGCACAGCCATGCTGCTGCTGTGTCTGATGGCTTTGGCTGACCAGAAGAATCAGCCAGCTGTCGCTGGCAACGAGCCCATCGGGGTGGGTCTCTTGGTGCTCCTCATTGGTATTTCTCTGGGCAGCAACTGCGGCTACGCTGTCAACCCCACCAGAGACTTTGGACCCAGGATCTTCACTGCCATCGCGGGCTGGGGAGCTGATGTGTTTCGGTATTGATTGATCGATTGATTGTTTGCGCTGACAAACATGACAACAATGCAACACTCTCTAAAACAATACAACTGATAATGACATCGGTCGTTGAACTGACTTTCTCTCACAAGTGTGTGTCCACAGTTCTCTAAACGTGTTTAGACTCACAAAGTCAAAGAATGCTTTGATGTACAAAACTTGGAAAAAAAACATTTGGTTTCGAGCTGCTCATTTAATCACTTTTGTGACTTGTCTGCTGTCATTTTTTTAATCTGCGCAGGGCTCAAAGTGGTTGGTGGTGGGTGCCGTTGATCGCTCCCTTTATTGGAGGCGTCTTGGGTGCAGGGGTGTACAAGTGTATGGTTGAACTGCACCACCCGGAACCGCCCGGCGAGCAAACTAAACGGCGTGAAGAGACGGCCCCTCTGGACAGGCAAAAAAACATGGTTGATGATGTGTGTGTATGACAAACCC
This sequence comes from Fistularia tabacaria, assembly GCA_901007705.1. NCBI lineage: Eukaryota > Metazoa > Chordata > Actinopteri > Syngnathiformes > Fistulariidae > Fistularia > Fistularia tabacaria. The sequence goes on along the minus strand of CAAKHD010000891.1, from coordinate 25,809 downwards.
CAGGTATTTAAAACAAATTGTGCTTCTGCAAAATGATGTGGAAATGTGTGTGCAGCTGCGACATTCCCGATGACAAGACGTACAATAATTAGACCGATTTCAAATTACAACGACAGGGAACAGGAGGACTCAAATCCAGGAAGTGTTTTGATGTGTTATGCAATTTTAAAATGATGACTGTTACTGTTTGTTCACGTGAGCCAATGATCAAGCGTCTATGTATTGTTCGCAATACATGGACACTTTAAAACAGCAAATACATTATAATATAGAAATATAATATAACACAGGCGCAGTACATGGAGAGCTTGCCTTTTTCTATCATAGATGTAAATACATAATTGAAGTACTCATTAATTTCTGGACAAGTTGTATGTTTCTGATTGTATTTATATTGTGCCAAAGACAAACCCACATGCTTTTGCTCTCTTTTCTTAAACTATGTATCATTAGATATTCAATATTTTCAGAGAACTATAAATAGTAAACACAAGAGAAGACATTGACAACCCATTTTCCTCGAAAAATAAAATATGGAAGGTCAATAAAGGCATGTGTTGGATTATATTTCATTTTAATATTATTCAGGCAATGGCAGCTGGCATGACACTGAAGGACAACATAATGTCATTCATTATAGAGATTAACATATTAATCATTAATCCTCACAATCAATGAGTGACCACGAACATGACCGCAGAAATAGTGTAGGTTTAAGTAAAACATTTTTACTTTTATATTGCACTTAAATAAACCGGCATCATTTGAAGAAAGGGAAACAAACTCAAGGCAGTTGCAGCACGACTGAAGATATGATAAATGCTCATCTCATGCACTTGAGCAAACAGCAGCCTCGAGCCAACAAGCATATCTGGCTCGGTTTGCCAGCATCCTTCAAGTCTTATCAGTCCTGCTCAGCCACACAGACATCATGAGCACGGAAATAAATGAAGGAAACGAACAAATATGAGTGTGTGTGTGTGTGTATGGATGGGTTTGTGTGTGTCCATACATGTGTGTGTCAGTGCTTGTTTGTAATTATTTTATTATTGCGGCTTATTAGAATTTGTGAAGTACAGCTTTTGGTGATTTCAATTTGATGCACGTAAATGAAGTAATATTTAATTCTGAAGCTCAAACGTATTTAGTTTTTCAGTTTCACCAACATTAATCAGTCAGTCGACATTCATCCACTTTATCCGCTCTGTACAGAATTAGCTTCAATCTCACAATCAAATCAGCACGAGCAGGTCTGGTAATCTTATGTCACACAATAGAACAGTAGCATTTTCCATCACTGGTAGTCACTTCATCAATTATTTAACAGTTACTTAATTTCATTTGTTTTCAAACTAATAAGTACAGCTCATCTCAATAGTTCATTAAATGTTTAACGACATTTTATCCATGGATTTAAATGAAACATTTTATTGTGGATACATTTTCAGTTGCATCACCCGGACCTATTGAGATACATTCAAAATTTACAACGTGAAGAAAAGCGGTCCGAGCTTACATATAAACTTATAAATCGATACTATCTCTTCCGTTATTACTGCAGTATACCAATGTGTTCTTGATATTTTTTTGCTAAGGCAGAATCCAATAATCAGTCTTTGGCTGCTGTCGATTGATGAGTACCAGTAGGTGTCACAAAGCATGACTTAAATGAACCTTCATTACCCCTCTCTAGCATTTAGCAATAAAATAAAAAAAAAAAACTAAGGATCTCTTGGCTTCTCCTCTGAGCCAAGTGTGTCCTATAATAACAGCTGGTAGAGATTTGTTTTTTAAGTTTTTCACCGTTTTGCCCCACTTGGTCTCCCTGCGCTGCCTTGGCTCTTGGCGGCGCTGCCTGGGGTGCACGGTAGCTGCTGCTTCTTTTTGGGGGCGGGTACCTTGGCTTTGCCCTTGAAGGCCTTAGTGGGATCCAGCTTGTTGAGATAGGGCTCTGCAGGATCACCCGCGTTGAGCTCTAACCTGAAGGTCAGCGGCTGGTACAGCGACGCCCACTGCTGTGGAGGAAACAGATGAGTGGTTTACAACACCGTTTACCGTTATATGGACGAAAATCCCTTGATGATAATATATAGTTTGATGACTTGACAAGATGATTGTAATTGTAGGTGTCCTTGGGATAGATATTTAAGTTGACTTAACACACTATATAAGGGAGGATTCTTGTTGTGGCAACTGGACTTGAATTTCTTCACTTGAAGACGTTTCACCCCTCATCCGAGAGGCTTCTTCAGTTGGGGATGAAACGTCTTCGAGTGAAGAGATTCAAGTCCAGCTGTCACGACCAGAAGATTTCGACAAGAATTCACCATGACCTGGATGACTGAGAACCTCCACAGATATATGAGGGAGGACTAATCTGAAATTTGCAGACTTCCACTTTAATCTAAGCTGTTTTTTTGGGAAGGGTAGGGGGTTGAGAGCTTGTTTGGTCGCACGGGGATAAACAAAAAGTACTTTTGCGTATCATATATAAGTCCGCTTTTTCCACTCAGTGCAGCCCTGATACCGTGTATCACAGATGTCCCTTTAACCATAACCGAAAAAGGTCTGGGCTACCTTGGCTTGAGGACTGGGGCCATACGGGGTAAAGGAGTACTGCCACTCCGGCAGGCCCAGGTGGGTAATCATCAATCGATAGTAGGAGGTGAAGGTTGCTGTGAGAAAATGCCAGCACAGGGACCGGTCGAGGAACCAAACTTCACTCTGCTGGGCAACAACACCTGCAAATATAAATACCTGAATGTAAATGCTCATTATATGACCACTTTGGTTCAGGTTGGGAGACAAAAATAGATATCGCTAACAAGAGAAAAGCAACAGTCACCTGAGGTGCAGTTCTTGTAGACCAGGCAAACTTTGCCATTACCACCACAAGAGTCCAACTCAAAGATTCGGCTCCGAGAATCGAAATGGGGCGCAGCAGGACCGTGCGCCAGACCTGACGGGTTAGGAATTAAGGATATTGGATAAACGTGAACGTTCTTATCCATGGTGACAGGCTCCAGCAGTTGACCGAGGCTCATGTGGGTATTGGAAAGTTGAGTTTTACCACTCTCTGTGCTGCTGTCCTCCCAGTCCAAATCGGCCAGTGAAGGTGCATTGGGTAGAGAGAATAATGACACTGGCGGGAGCAGCTGGCACAACCTGGCAACGCTGTTGATCATCATACATCCCAAGGGAACATATTCATCTGGAACAGTAATAAATAAGTAGTTATGATTGCGCCGCTAATATAACTATTAATACAGTGGCCTGTACTTTGATTAAGAGTTTACAGTAATAAATAAGTAGTTATGATTGTACTGCTAAAATAACTACAGTGGCCTGTACTTTTAATAAAGAGTTTTTGGAGCAGTGGAACACTTGGAAATAGCAGGACAAAACACCTACTGTCGAGTTTAACATTCCAGGTTAGTGTAAAGCCATCAGTTGTCAAATAGAAATCTCTCAGGTCCTCTGGCAGAATACAAGTGTTTTTCTGTGGGGAGAAAAACAAGCCTTTTTTTTTAAAGGACATTTATGCACGTGTAGTATAACTCGGTGGCTATTTTGATTTAAATTGTACCTGTTCCCATGAGAGCAGGGTCCTCTTCTCTGCAGGTTCCCTCTCTGCAAAACGCACATCGACCACACCAGGCATGTTCTCTGTACATGGGAGACAAATGATTGACACACATTTATCTGCCTCTGCCTTGTCGCATCAGATTGCATGCTAGCAAAGATGGACATGGGGGGGGGGATGCATCTTGATACACACCGAGTATTCGAGTAACACCGAGCGTCAGTCTCTCGGCCACACTTTTAAACCCCGAGGTTTCGTTCGTCTCCTCCATATTTTGGAAAGCATTCACACGTCTTCAGACATCTTCGTCCTTCACTTCAGCCCCCAAGCTCATCTCAGCTGGCGACCCCCAAACACGCACAACTACAGGAAGTGACAACGCAAATCGCGGACAGTCCCGGGAGCCAATGAAAAGTCGCCTCTACTTACAGAAGCCAATCGGATCTTGTGATTTCAAGAGAGGGCGGGACTGAGGTTCCTTAGCAACGTTTGGTTCTGTGTGACTGGTGGCGGTTGTTTCAACATGGCGGCGGCGGCGGCGGCAGACAGAGGGGGAAGTTCGGGCATATTATGGATGAATAGTGGTATGTCACAATTCCACAACTTTATTGTCATCGTTTCATACATATCTTATAAGAGGACACTTAACATTCCCAGTAAACATCATAAGAGTCACTTCCGTGTCAACACTGTAAAGTTTTTGTTTCCTTAGGAAGTAATACAGCCCACGTAAACAAACGTTAGCTAACTAACGCTAAATGTAACCTGATCGATTCATCATCCAATTCATGTAATCGATACTTCTCTCGATAAAATGACCACATTTTTATACAAAAAATTGGCGGCAGTTTGGTTGATTTTGGATGTTATTAATTTGCTAATCACAATTAAACAGACTCCGAAAAAAGTTTTCTTTTTCTTTTTCGCTGTGTTTTTGCTACGGAATCGCCAACGAAGGTTCTGCAAAATCACACACACACACACACACACACACACACACACACACACACACACACACACACACACACACACACACAATTATATCAACTTTTGCAGAGATGATTGATGTAATGCATTTGGCTGAAACTAATGCGATGTTCTCCACACGTAGTGATCACTTAGCATTGGAAAGTTCAGTTTACATGCAAAGGTTTACATTACCTATGGTTAAAAATACCTAGTAAGTACAACATAAACTCCAGACAAATCCTGTCTGTAACAATATGTTGAATGTCTTGTGAGGTTGGCAAATTGTTAGGTGGCCAGTTTCCTTTTCTCCCTCTCAATAGCTTTAGACAGAGATGAGCTTTTGGTGCTTGGTCTTGGTGACAGAGTGACGTATATTTCACTATATAGTGACATAGTCTCAGATTACTTAACATTTTTATTTGCTTGTCTTTCTGTGTCGTTTTTTTACTCTTGATTTTTTCTCGAAAACTTTCTCAGGAACGGATGGTGTGTCATCTTTTAGACCTGGCACCACCAGTACCACGAGAAAAAAAGCCAACGTAACGCCAACAGACAGATACAACTCAAAGACTGGATCGGCACTGAAGAAACAAAATCATTCAGAAAACAGTTGCAATGGTTTTTATTCCAAGGAAATGCTTTCAGTCCATTCTGGTGTTGCTCCAGCTAAAGAACACGACAGCTCATCAGCTTTCCACATTTTGCCCTTATCACAGGTATCACAGTTTGGTTCTTATATGCTCCCTTTTGCCTTCAGTGGCCAAAGTATTTTATAGATGACAAATTGTGAAAACAAAGCCTTTGTTATTTATTTATTTTTTTCCAGGTTGCTTATGAAAACAGCACAGACCAGAGACAGGTCTGTCTGAAAGATCTTTGCCCTGAAGATAAACATCGCATTGCGAACCTTATTGAAGAGCTAGCCAGGTAGAGCATCGTCTGACCCTGAAGCCAAAAGTTTGAATGAAATGAAATGATTTAAAGTTGCATCTGAGTTTAAATGTTCACTTTTCCACAGTTTGTTTTCATCTCAACAAACAATGCATACGTCTGACAACCAGTTCCTTTTCTCTAGAGTGAGTGAGGAGAAAGAAGAGTCAGTGCTGCGGCTGAAAAATGAACAGGAACATTTCGAGCGCAAGATCCAACACCTGGAGCAACAGAATCTGGTCATAGCAGAGGAAAGAGAGAGTATCCTTTGAGAAATATGTGAATTACAATACATATCAATTATGGCCACACTGGTGCTGGTTTGTAGAAGGATCATGAAGGGGGCATTTCTGATGATCCATATAGGCAAGTATATGTCAAAAATACTTTGTCCTATTTTAAAGCTGTTCAAAATACGATATTATTGTTATTGTTATTAGTTATGATTGTTGTTGTTAATAATAATAATGATAACAATGAGGTTAATGATATTATTTTAAAGAGTGCTTTCCAGCAAAATGTTAACAAGATGAAATAATAGTAGGACACAGTGACACAATTATTAAAAGAAAATCTTCCATTTATTTATTGACTCAGCGGACTATCCTGTAGCCAGGGACACACTGGGGCTACAGGTTTCCAATGAACCTACTGCATGTTTCTGACTATAGTAGAAGACCCTGGCAGGCACGGGGAGAACATGCTCCACACAGAAAGGCCTCCTGTCAGGATCTAATTCCAAGTTGTGATGGTGCTGTCATAATCATTGTCTCTTTTGTACTGTATTTTGTATGAAGAACGGGGACTCAGTAAGACGTACTACCTGTAAGATTGATTAAGATGGTGATTCTGTAAACAACGGCATTGCAATATATTATTTTATTTTATGCATCAAGGTTTTTTTATTGAGCAATGAGAATCATCACTGTGAATTTTAATTTTTTAAAGCGCCCCTTTGTGGCTACAGAGGAAGCTGAGCGAAGTCCAATAAATTACCTGAGATATTGTTGGCTGGAGACAAATGCTACAAGTTTAAGTGTGGAAGAAATTGCCTCGCCGTTGGAAGTGTGGTATAACCATAACACAACCAATTCAGCAAACAAACTGTTGGTGATTAAGCGGGAAGATTGAGGAGGACAGAGTCTGACGGGGAAGAATTTCTTGAATATGTTAGGGACTGATGTCGTCGCGGCACAATGGTAAATTGGTAGCGCAGTGCTCATAAATTAATTGTTGTAAGAAAAGTATTGCTCAGCTGGAGGCAGTGCATTGTTCAGCGAGACGAAATGTCAGATTGTGTTAAAAAAAACAAAACAGTCTCTCACACTCCATCAATGGACTCCATCACACACACACACACACACACACACACACACACACACACACACACACACACACACACACACATATATATAAAGTAGAATTTTGTCACTAAAATGATCCACCATTTCTTTTGGTTGTGGATCCAAATTGTTCTCTGGACTGAGAAACGTTTGTGAAACATGTCTGTGCTATATTTTAATACTGTCTGCAGGGGGCAGTGTTTTCCCAGGCAAGAACATGTACCCGTGTATGACTCTTCAAACGCATATAATTCAATTTCATACAAAAGCCAGAGAAGTAGAGCAGATTCATTTTAATTTTTTGATGCCTGCTGCAGTAATCTATTGCAAATGCTTGTTGCTTATTTGCTGTTGTGTATAAAATCAATTTCATGGTTGGGGCTGTACCAGAACTATCTACATCGTCCTATCATCCCAATATGAATTCTCACATTTTCTGAAAAGCCTACAGTGTTTTCCGTTCAACACATTTTTGAGACCTTCCCTAAATATATAGTATATATTTCAATCCCTTCTCGCTAAATGAAAGCCGGTTAATGTGAGGCGAATTATATTACACCCTAATATATGTCTACTGTCTTCTTTGCAGTTCCATTCAGGTCAAACCATGTTAGCCATTGATTTGGGTTTAAAAGACTGCGAAATATGAAGAGTAATTGACTTGGCTGGTTAATTGCAGTATTGGCAACGGCGGTGCAGAAAATTAGGAAAGCACAACTCAATTAATGGCACTTTGGCTTGGAGACTTGGCATTTATACCAAACTTCTAAACTCCATTAAAATGGTATTTGAGGAGGGGAAAAATGTTAGGATCCAAGCACCTCAGGGGGGATAACGCAGTCTTTTAAAGTGCGAGCAAAAGTCATGAATGCTCTTCTCGGGGATAAGGTTCTGGCACTTCTCTAAAAGGTTAAGGAGACACCAAAGGCAAATGCACTGAATGAGAGTCTTGTCAAGTCTAATTCCATTACGCCTAAGCTTATCTTATCTAACCAAGATTCTGAGTTATAAGAAATGTAGGGTTATACCTTCGCCCCAAGCCGCCGAGGATGAGAGGGAAAAAGTGCCCTTGATATTTTGGGTGTTCAGATGACATTTGCCGCCGACTGGCACATAGAAATGGATTTGTGTTTGAGAAGCGACGGATGGTTTTGTACATCAAGGGATGTTGTCACGGACAGGAGTCAGGGTGCCGTTACCGACGAGGTGCACCATTCCCGTCGCTTTATCCAGAGCGAGGCTCAGCTGGAGCTGCAGTTAATAGCATTTATTTTGTTAAAACAATTGAACGGAGCCTCCAGACCATGGAGAAATGAGGATAACAGCCTTGTTAGGATATGCCATTGAAAATGTTTGATTTTGCAGTGGAAAATTGCCAGAACTGACTTTATTATTATCTTTCTGTGTCTGGGTGTGTGACATTTCCAAAGGGGAAATCTGTTTTTATCAAATGCTCTCTCAGTGATAATCTCACATCAGAAGCTTGCCTTTGAAGACTTTTTTTTAAGGTTATTGTTTAAGCAGAAGATGAAGACCCTCATCTTTCATGACTCCTAACTTTGTGATGATCGTTGCCGGCTGGGTTGTTGTCCTTTCAGTCTTGTAAGTTGTAATAAGGGGGGAAGGTCAACTGTTTGAGAGGTGACATCTCAAGTTGAAATCTAGTATTAAGGAATAATAAAAAAAAAAAATCATTGTTTTTCTTTCTTTTTGCACCCCGTTCATGTAAAGATAAGTAAAAGCTGCAGTAATTACTCCTTTGGCTGAGAGCATGTGTGCAAGCTTTCCAATCCGTAGCTATAAATCAGGACTAGAGCCCGTATCCATGAGGTATTGAGCTGCTTTTATTGAATGATTATGTTTGGCCATGAAAATAAATGTCATTCTGTGAACCAATGTGTTAATATTAGTTTTGTACTCCCGAGAACTGAATTAGTTTCACTGTTGAGTTAGATAAAAATCCAATGCTATTACTTCCAAGTTTAATGTCAAATGAACATTGCAGGATTCATTTGAAGCGTCTGTTTTGCAGGTTGTGCAGCCTGCACATGGCAGAGCCCAAGCAGACATATTTCAAATACCAGAACACAATTACTATAGATCCAGTTTAATATTTTAGCATGGAGCAACCTGATCAGTGTGTCAGAAATGTTGATCAATCTGCCTTTGAATGTAAGTGAAGTGTGACTATTGTGGCTAGACAGGCAGAAGCTGTGCCATAAATATTAAAAGCCAAATAGGCCAATCGCTGACACCTATAGTTAGTCTTTGGTTTATTATTAATCTGTGACTTGCGCCAACATTCCCCCCCTTCTGATTAGGTGGTATCGAAGCAGTTACGTAAACTGTCTTCTTCTATTAATTCTCCACCGTTGCTTCTTTACGTGTGTGCGACACACACACACACACACACACACACACGCACACACGCACTCAGGCATTCATACATGTCAGGCTCTGCCCCCATCTCTCACATTCTTGCTCTGGCTCAATCTGTTTGGCACCGTGTGCTAAAGCAGGCTTTAAAATATTTCCCCCTCCTGTGCAAATTTGTTCCACCTTGAAGTGGATTTTATTATTTCATTTGAGCCTCAGCCTGACAGGGAAGTGAATCATTTTGACAGGCCCTGTCTGAAGCCTCTTAAACCCAAACCCTTGATTCGGAGTATTTTTGGAGCAGAGGGGAGGAGTAAGTCATTGTTGGCACTTTGCACTTCTGATGTAAGCGAGGGGGCTTGCTGAGTGCCTGGCCCTTGGCTGATGGGATGGCCTAGGTTGTGGGAGAAGCTTGTTTAGCGAGGCGTCATGCAGAGAGGTGAGATCTTATCCGTGTTGCTCCACTCATTTCAGATACCCGGGGCTAGGGAGTCCGTTGGAAGAAGCTCCATGCGTCTCGATTTCTGCATCCATTAACCCGTGATTAGAGCTCACACACACACACGCACGCTTATCTTGAATACCTTTTCTTGGCTTGACTTTGTCACATAGTCTCTTCCTGGCTTTCCAACGTGGACTAGATTCATTCGAGACAAACTCATTGGACTATGTCAAGGTTTGTTTTTCCCCCACTCTTCCTGGATTTCAGATTTTTTTTTTTTTTAGGGGGGGGTTTGCAAAATAAGTGGTTTATTTTAATGTAAACATAGTCAGTACCCCCCCCCCCCCCCCCCCCCCCCCCCCCCCCCCCCCCCCCCTTCCCCCCCTTCAATATTCCCCCGCTCCCGCTGCTCCTGTTGATATGTTTTGTTTGTTTGTTGTATCC